>JADGIL010021148.1:0-12215 GCA_020352625.1 Cactoblastis cactorum | reverse complement strand
GAAACAAAAAGTAGCCTGTCACTCTATAGCCCTTCAACTAATTCTTCATAAAAATTCACACTAAGCTGTTGGTTTGTTTTGACATCAAAGATAGACAAACAAACGAAACTTTCCCATATATAACATTATTACGGACTATTAACTGGGAGTAGACAACTAAGGGAACTCTTTATTTTTTTTGTCATAGTGTAATTGTTTTTCCAGGCAAAACATCATTCGTAGACTGCCTAATCCGCCAAACTCATCCGGGCACAGTCAACAATGACACAACTATTCCTATGCGGTACACAGATACACTGTTTGTGGAGCAGGAACGGGGAGTGTCCATCAAATCTATGCCAGTTACATTGCTCTTGAAGAATATTAAGGGAAAGTCACATTTGCTCAATATCATGGACACACCGGGACATGTCAACTTTAGCGATGAAGTTACTGCAGCTCTGAGGATTTCAGATGGTAAGTAAAAATTTCATCATGTTCTAGTTTGAGAATTTTGGTAAAAATCCCATCTCAGCGAGTACTAAGAAGAGCAGGGCAAGAGTGAATAGGCATTACTTGAGTTTGCATGCTCCACCTTAGACTTCATCGTCGCTTTCCATCAGGTGAGATTGAGGTCAAACGCACTCAAGTCTTACTTAAAAAAAAAAAAAAAAAACTTATGTCCATGAAAGGCATTCCCATGCAAAATATGAGACCTGTAGCACTTGTAGTCTGAGATTTTGTATATGAGTCACTCTGTGGTTTTGCTTTTGTATATAGAAATTTCTTAGTAAATTCACTGTAAGAGTATATACAACAAACAATATAATGGAAAAAAAACAAACACTAAAGTGTTGCCAGATATCATAATTTGTTGCCAGATGTGTACGTAATAATTTAAAAGATATATTATTATATCTGCTCCTCTGTAAATTATGGTTAGATCTATTTTAATAATTTGTCCACCCTCTGTACATATGAAGCTAAAAGAGTGTATAGTTTTTAACTGTTGATTGATGGAATGCCAAAATAAATAATAAGATACTTAATTGAATCAACAGTATAGTTTTAGTTCAAATTGGAACAAACAACAAAAGTAATTGACATAAAAACAAACCCCCACAGGTGCAGTCCTATTCGTTGATGCTGCTGAAGGAATAATGCTCAATACAGAGCGCCTTCTCCGCCACGCGGTCCAAGAACGAGTGCCTCTCACACTGTGCATCAACAAGATTGACAGGCTTATCTTAGAGCTGAAACTGCCGCCCGCGGATGCTTACTATAAGTTGAGGCATATCATTGATGAGCTAAACACTATGTTGGAAACGCACCAACCTCAGGACAATCCTGATGAGCCTGCTTTGGTTTTCTCACCTCTATTAGGTAGGTGTTAAAGATCTTTATTTATTAACAATTTTATAGGAAAAATATATCTGGTATAGGTAGCCTAGCTTATATCTGTTCTTAATTCAACCTATGCTAATATGAGCTGAGTATGAGTTAGGAATAAAACATAAAATTAATTAGGAAGAAAAATGTAGCAGAGTAGTCATTAAAGGATGAATATGGAACAACTTTTCAAGCCTTGCCTTTTCCTTTAAGAAAACTAAATGTTGCCGACAGGTAACGTCTGTTTCGCATCTTCACTCTACGACGTGTGCTTCACACTGGAGTCCTTCGCGGCCATGTACGCCACCGCCAATCCCTCCGCCGGTCTCAAGCCATCAGACATGGCTGCTTGGCTGTGGGGCGACGTGTACTTCAACGCCAAGACCAGGCGTTTCACGAAGAAGCAGCCGCACTCGTCCGCACAGAGAAGTTTTGTCGAGTTCATATTGGAGCCGCTGTACAAGATTTTTGCTCAGGTAGTAATTTAAATATAAATAAATATTTTTTATACAAGAATTAAATCCAAATAAAGTAGGTATTTTTTTTTTCGTAGCAAGGTATCATCAGCTTTTGTTCATTGTTTTTGTTTATGTTTTTAAAACCCCGTCGCTAAAAAAGGGGTGTCTAAAGTTTGACGTTTGTGTTTTATTATATTTTGTTGTTGTTTTTTTTTAAGTTTAATTATTTGTTCATCTGTATTCAGGTTGTGGGAGACGTAGATGACACCCTCCCGGCTGTGCTCGCCGAGCTCGGCATCAAACTGAGCAAGCAGGAATCCAAGCTGAACGTCCGGCCGCTCTTGAGACTCGTCTGTAGCAGATTCTTTGGTGATTTTTGGTAAGTTTTCTCTAATAAATTGTACATAATATTAGTCTATTTAGTTGTACATAATGTTAACTCTACAAGGTATAAACAAAGACGTTTTCCGCTGTCTGTCCCTATGCATGCTAAGATCTTTTAAACCGCGCAACGGATTTTGGCGCGGTTTTTAATAGACAGTGTTCCCATTTTCAATAAGTTGGGCTTGATTGGGTTCATAATATGCAATGGTTTTTAAAAACATCTATTCATAAAAAATATATATTTTAAAATTTTAAATACATTTATACTGCTGTAATGTGATATTACTAGTGACCCGCGTCGGCTTCACACGGATTTAGAAACCTTCCTTGTGAGTGACCCTATCTGTTAAAAAAAACCGCATCATAATCCGTTCCGTAGTTTTAAGGATATAAGCATACACACTGACAGACAGCGGGAAGCGACTTTGTTTTGTACTTTGTAGTGATGATAAGATTTTTAAACTTCTTAAGTAATACCTTATTCTTATTTTACTCACGACTCTTGGCTCTGTCTACCCCATAAAGAATAAAGACGTTTCAACGTGCCTGCCCGTCATTCAGGAGAAAAAGGTCTTATAACAGGATTTTTTCTCATTTTTCACCTATAACTGTTTGTTTCCTCGCAGCGGCTTCGTAGAGATGGTGGTCCGGCACGTGCCGTCGCCGCTAGATGGCGCTGAGCGCAAAGTGAAGCACGCGTACCGCGGCACCGAAGGCCCGCTGTACGACGACATGGTGGGCTGCGACCAGTCCGGCCGCCTGGTCGCCCACACCACCAAGATGTACCCCACTGACGATTGCACCTTCTTCCTGGTGAGAATATATAGAGTCTTTGGGTCAAAAATTGGTCGCGCGTCTTTCGGTGAATCCTGACCATTTCTGGGTCGTATCTAATTTATATGTTATACAATTGAATTAAAGTTCATTATGCTATGTAAAATTTTCCTTCCATGCCACTCCGCAGCGGTTAATTATGATCTTATTTAGGTCTTGGCCAGAATTATGTCCGGCACTCTATACGCGGGACAATCTGTCAGGGTGCTCGGTGAAAACTACAGTACTCAGGACGAGGAAGACTCCAGGATCATGAACGTGGGCAGACTGTGGATATATGAGGCTAGATATAAGGTAAGCTATAATAAAGTGTCACGTCTTTATCCCTTACCGGGTGGACAGAGTCAAGAGTCGCGAGACTCGAAGGCCATGCTTAGCAAAAAGATTGGCTTATTGGGGGAATAGAGATTTAGATGTAGTGACAGGTTGCTAGCCCATCGGCTATGAGGATTCCTGTTTCATGCCCTATCCCTTGATTGACTTTACAATCTGCGTGGGAAGAGTAGCAGCAGGTAACCGACGGGCATTATAAAATACTTAAGTGACTCACCTGACGGAAAGCGGTTACCACACCTTGCGGTCGTCTGTAACATCGAGTGTGCTAAAACCGCGTTGCAATTTATATGTCTGTCTGTGTGATTTCTGTTAAATTACAATGATTAAAAATGGCGGAGTTTTGATCGCTCAAAATAAGCTTGCCTTTAGCCTGCGGCTTCGCTCTCGTAGAAATTAGCCTGTAGCCTATATGTTATTCGGATGTATAACCTATATTACTAAAAAGATTAATCCAAATCCGTATATATTTAACCTCACAAACTTTTAGCATTTATAGTATTAGTTAGACTAGTAAGATAAACTATAATCAAATCTAGACACCACGCACATTTTCGTAGATTAAAAAAAAGTTGTTTGAATTAAATTGAACTTATTCAAATTATTGTTTTTTGAACCAGATCGAGTTGAATCGAGTACCAGCTGGCTGCTGGGCCCTAGTAGAAGGCATAGACCAGCCGATAGTGAAGACCTGTACCATAGTGTCGGCGGAGGAGAACGAAGAATTACACACGTTCCGGCCGCTGAGGTTCAACACGCAGGCGGTCGTCAAAATAGCTGTGGAACCTGTCAATCCTTCAGAGCTGCCCAAGATGTTGGACGGCCTGAGGAAGGTAGGAAAACCATATATAAATACACACACCTACGCACGCACACATGAACGTACGCATGCACGTACGCACGCTCGAATACACGCACGCACGAACGCTCACACACACACACACATAAATACAGAAACCATTTTTTACTTTGTATAATAATACTTTAATAATTACGTTTAGTTTTTTGATCATTGTTCGTTTCAAGGTATAATAAGTGTATATAATTCAAATGTTCTGACTACTACGAGACAGGTTTTGCATAGTGTGGGATCATAGCCAAATTGTCATGTGCTATGTAAATAGAAATAAATTTAAACAAAACAAAAAAAGCAAGACAAATAAACTTGCCGACCCGTGCCCACTTCGTTGGGCGTTAAAATAAAACCTTTTTTTGGTATGGAGCCACTACTTTGTAGTGGTGTGGAGCCTGTTGCTCGCTTTGTTAGCCTGCAACATGAATGGGCCGGCTCGTGCGGGGAAGTACCACACTCCCACAGAAGACCGACGCCTGAATGGCGGATATCAGCCGCCATGCTCCGTCCGCTGAGTGAGAGAGCTGGAGGCCCATCTTCTCCGCCCTCTCCAAATAGGAAGGGTGGAGGTGTTTTATAGGCTGGCAACGCTTCTGTAACCCCGCTGGTGTTGCAGTTGTCTATGGGAGGCGGTGATCACTTAACATCTCGTGACCAGCCTGCTCGTTTACCTCCCTCTAACATAAAAGAAAATAATCAAAAATTCACAGTCGCAAAACTATTGACACAAATACGATCAACTGTGTTAAAATATCGGAAAAAAAAATGGATAAAGTACATTATATTTGGCCTCGTCACTGCTGAGAATTCCTTGTCTCGTGAGGACCATTATCCTTGAGGGAGATGCCTCGCTTCCACAATCGTAAAAACTAAGGACAGATCTCGGATATTGGAATGAAGTAGATTTTCCCAAGACTTGGAGATGTGGTTAGAAGCATCATAACTGGTTTTAGTTGCTAGTTGATGTACCCCACGGCTTTGCTCACTGCGGACTAAAATTTATACCTACATATAATAAAATTGTAACTGAGCTATGTCTGTACATGTGAGATATTTAAGAATAAAATATATAGGGGCTCTTTATATAGGGCCTATAGAAGTCAAAACCATTGTTTTTAGAATTTTTGTCTGCCTGTCTGTATGTTTGTACTCGCAGCACACAAAAACTACCGACCGGAACTGAATCAAATTTGGCACAACGATGGACGATGACGTAGAATAAAAAATAGGCTACTGTTTATCCCGGAAAAATGTACGGTTCCCGAGGGATATAATTTATTGTAGTAGTACTAAGTAATCTACGCGGACGAAGTCGCAGGCATTAGCTAGTATATTATAAGAATTTTTGAATTTTAATTAATTGAATTATTAATGTACAAAAGGTACAACTTAATTCTACGCGTTGTCTACCACAAAATTAAATATTGTCAACGGGAGAGAGCAAGCTCGCTTTGCTATCTTAATAAAAAGAAATTTACAGTGGCAAAAATATTTACACAAATACGATTTACTTTGTTTTTTAAAATGGGCAAAATATATCCAAATATTCGCCAAATACTTTGGATTTTTGTGGACGGATATTTTTATATCCAATAAAATCACACTCCAGTTCAAAAATTGTTGAATGGAGTCATAAAAATACGAAACTGAACTTTATTTTCTTCAACCAACGGCATGTTACTTGCGAATCTTACTTTAGCTTTAAGATAAATATGTTTTTGGAAGAATGATGTCAACAAAAAGTCTGTTGAGCATCCAATTAAAATTATTTGTATAGGAGTAAAGTACACAAATTGTTAAATAATAATTGATTGACGACAGAAACCCATTCTACATTTTCAATCGAGTAAATTACAAGTCAAATTAGTTACTTTTATTATATATATCGAAAAAATTGTATCATATCATTTGTTTTACGACAAAAATACGTTGTGACGTCATTATTTTTATATGTCAAATGGCGTTTTTAAAATGGCATCAATAAAAATATTTACGTCAGCGAAATGATCTTAAAAACATTTCAATGAGAATTACTTTATTTTGCGGACATTTATTTGATTAGCCGCGGCTTTCTCGCGTCAAATAAAATAGAAAACAAAAAAATACTAACCCAATTGAGAACCACCTCCTTTTTGAAGTCGGTTTATTAGCCTATGAACTATCCCTACATTAAAAAATCACACTAATCTGTTGCTTCGTTTTAACGTGAAAGACGATAGACGGACAAACAAACAAACATTTCTAATATTAGTATGGAATAGCTAATACCCGCGACTTCGTCCGACCAATGGATACTATAATATCTTATCAGCCCCTTGCTTGGTTACAATTAATTATATCCATTGCGAACCGCATATTTTTCCGGGATAAAAAGTAGCCTATCTTTTAATCTAGGTCATAAACCATCGCTGTGCCTTTCATCCAGATTTGGTCGGTAGATTTTGTGTGATGCGGGTACAAACATACAGACAGACGGACAGAAAAAAATCTAAAAACAATCGTTTTGGCTTCTAGGTCCTATAAAGAGCCCCTATATATGTTTTTCTTAAATATCTCCCATGTTCAGACATCGCTCACTCACAATTTTATTATACATATGTATAGATAACGAATTTTTACCTTTTAACCACTTGATGATTATTTATGCTAATTAACAACGGAGTTAGAGATGTCAGCACAAAGTTGCCCTCATTGCTTACCGTACCTGTGTCATGTCAGTCATAAGTGCAAAAGAAATTAAAAAATTACATCCATGTATGAAGATATGACTTACCAGTACAGTGACAAATAACATTACTCGTATTTTCGTTAATCATCTAAATACTTACAAGTAATCACATTTAAAAAAACCCGACACATTATAACAAAACAGACACGTTAAACTTATAACCCCCCTCTCTATAAAAAAAAGCTTATCATAAAAAAAACGAAATCGTAATCTGTCAATTTAAGTGGACAAGAGTTTCAACAATAAATCGCCTATCGTTTGGCCTCGTCTGTTCCTAACGATATCTGATTTGACCTTGCTCTGACGGAGGTCAAGGTCAGAGCGGACGTGTTGTGAGGATACTTTTATGGATTACTCGGAGATTAATAAAATTGTCGTTAATATATATCCATTTACAGTAATCTACTAGTTTAATTTTACATTTAGAGAGAGCTAGTAATAACTGTCCCAAAAAACTAAAAAATTGGAATCTAAAATCATAATCTGTATTAAGAATTTTGACACTGAAATTCATTTTAGGATTAGACACTCATTTTCACGTCAGTAAATAATAGATACCTTATGTCTTAATCAAGCTACAGACTACCAGTATTTCGGAACAGCCACGGCTGAGAAGAAAAGCCGTACAAAACTCAATTTTTGGTCCCTATTATGCTAGAAGGGTTTTGGGAAATATTAATAACTAGCTTTTGCCCGCGGCTTCGCTCGCGTCAAATTCGGAGAAGGGGAAGAGATAGAAAGAAAAAAGTACCCTATGTCACTCTCCAGCCCTTCTACCATCTCCACATAAAAAAAATCACACTTATCCGTTGCTCCGTTTTGACGTAAACGACGGACAGACAAACACATTTTCACATTTATATTATTAGTATGGATAATAAAGTCAAGTGAAGAGTCACTTAGCCTAATTATTATTCAAACCTGCGAAACCAATAATATTTTGACCTTGACAATGAAAGGTCAGTAGGTGAAATGCGCTGTCGACCAGATTAAACACATAATTTGATTATGATAATCTTGTCGTATTAATCTAGAGCGGTGCGGTAGTTATGAAGCCCGACAATTTTCGAAAGGTTCTAGGTTCAAATAAAACTATTCAAATTAACCTATTTTGCGCCTAGATACATTAAACGTATTGAATACGTTACTAAAATTAAAATAAATCTCTTTAGACCCCGACACAATAAGAGAGATGTTATAAGTTTGACGTGTGCGTGTGATTCTGTCTGTGTCATCATAGCTCCCGGCTCGTCATTCAAACGGGTGAACCAATTTGGATGATTTATTTTTTTTAGAAAGGTAACTTAATCGAAAGTGTTCTTAGCTAGGTTTTTAACGCAAAAAGAGTGGTGTTATAAGTCTGACGTGTGTCTTGAATCCTGGGTTTTAAAATTTTTAATGTAATCACTTGTAATTTAGAGAAACCTTTTCTGTTTGTGATAAGTTCTTAAATATATGAGTTCTTGTCGTAGGATCGAGTAGTATATCAATCACATTTTGTTAAATGGAAAACATGCATTCATACGAATATAGAGGTACATGTTATCACGGGAAACAGTTCCCGCAGGGATAGTCAGGGACTATCGATACTTGCTCTAGCTTCTTCTACGAAGTCAGACAGAAACCTGGGAACGATTACTAGTGAAAAATGAAATTGTCATTTTGTACTTTTGCTTGGTTTATTCTTCGTGCGCCCCAAAATTTCGTCCCACATTCTAAATAATCTTTAGTCACATACATATTTCGTCATAAACATGTTTGTGCTTACAAACTTATAAATATGTTAGACGTAGAACAGTCATTAGGCTTACTTGTTGGACAAGGTTGGGTCACTGACCTTGAATATACATACTTTTAGCGTGCACTACCATTAAATTACATAGGTATGTAATTAGATACAATAACACATAATTTATCCGCTAGAGTTAGATTTAAATGGAGATAATAGTGACAGGTTGCTAGACAATCTCGTTTTAAGCCTTGTCTCTGATCAGCTTTTACAATTTAAGCGGCACATTCAACATTTTTCTTCCTTTCCTAGATCAGCATAGAAGTATTTTTTTCAAACTGGGAAGTGTTTTTAAAAACATAATAATCAATGGTTTTTAAACGCTTATACTTAGTCGTACTTTTTCTAGCGGCTACGTTCCTGCCCCATGATTCCGGATCCCGTGAGAATTTTCCATAATGCCGTTTTAGCAAGAACCTACGTCCTAAAAGGACGTCCATGCAAAATTTAAGACTCCTAGCACTTATAATTTTTGA
Source organism: Cactoblastis cactorum (assembly GCA_020352625.1). Classification (NCBI taxonomy): domain Eukaryota; kingdom Metazoa; phylum Arthropoda; class Insecta; order Lepidoptera; family Pyralidae; genus Cactoblastis; species Cactoblastis cactorum. The sequence continues at coordinate 2,992 of JADGIL010021148.1, read as the reverse complement.
GTTAACGTGATGAGTAAGTGTTTTTCGCTTGTATACATAAAAATATAATAAGATATTGCTTACTCAATCCGTGGGATTTGTCCCCACATATCTATTATATTTATTTAATATGCGAGTGATTATAAATTTAATTTATTATAGGTCAGTTATGAATTGCCTAGTTAGTATTAATTGATTAATAATATAATTTTAATGGTATTATTAGAATAATCCTATTATGTTTCGTCTACGTGACAAGAGGCACGCGTGCTTTCGTTTATAGTAAGTGTTATACGCTGATTATAGATTGATTTGATAATAATTGTCGTAGTAAAAATTAGGAAAGACTGCTTTATGCTGCCAATCTTTTTACCGTGTGCCGTTGCCACAATACAAAGTCATTAAAGGACTATAAAATTTAAGTGATTAAATTTACTTTAAGTTTTTTTAGTTCTTACAAAGTTACAAAAGGAAAATTTCATATTATTCTTTTTTTGACAAATTTCTTGACAAGTACTTTAGATTAGCAACAAACAGAAAGTGTGAGTGGGAGCCGAAAGCGAAATTAATTTTACGTAGAACATGGAATAAAAAATAATATTTTTAGAAGGATTAAAGCAGGATAGTTTTCGAGCCTAAATTGATTTTTACAAAAATAGGATGAAAAATTGGAAAGGAAAGTCCTTTTTTCTAATATTATAATTGTATGTTATAAATATAATAACATATTGTACGTAGATTTAACATTAAAATATAACCATATCTTTCAAATTAACATAATCCAATATATAAATAATAACTATAATATAAATAATTAGCCGACCCGTGCCCACTTCGTTGGACATTAAAATATAGTCCATAGCATTCCTGAATTATGTAGTTTACTGATTGTGTGTTTTATGATCGGTTCACTATTTCAGAAGATTTACCGCTTGCAAACAATTAAAGTTACAAACTTTACATCTTTATAATATAAGAACAGGAATATGTTTCATCCGGAACTTGGCAATTAATACATAAAGATTTCTACACTTATTTTTACATGGCCTAGAAGATAGATAAACAGATGAATTGATACTTAGTACCTCTATATATAGAGACATGCACGCAATACGTCAATGTTGACGAATATAAAGGACAGGTCACATGGAAAGCTGGAAATTAGACTGTAGGTTTAATAAATATTTATTATTCTTATTAGTATAATCGACCATATTATTAACTATACATTGGAACAGAAATACTCTGTACAAATATACACTAAACATTATTTAATTTATCGTTTTTTCGTGGACGAAAAAATATCAACTTTTAATATCAACAATATATATAGGGGGAAAAATATTTTTGAGATTTTCGACACACTTTATTTTGTACTTTCTGTTGTTAATTTAGTATGCAGGAGCAAAAACCTATATTTTGTTTTTACACACATAAACACACTTCTGAAAGTTAGTCAGTAGTTTGTTTATATTCCTTTTTATGCTCTATCAAAAGTGCAGTTTTATAAGAGCTTGCGATTTTTATTTGCCATAAACATTAACATAATTTATTAATTACTCTTTTTAACAGTTGACGTAATTTACTCTTTGATCCCCTTAACTTTTATAATTCACTCTTAAAGAAATGTATATCGTAACAAAAAAGGACACAAATTAATTTTATTTTCAAATAGATACATACTATATATTCGGAATCAGAAAATAAAGCCCCATCTGCGTAATATTTTGTTGAAAAAGTAAGATGTGCCTTTTTAAATCCCCGTCGCTAAAAGAAGGGTGTTTATAAGTTTTAGTATGTATCATTTAGTCTGTGGGATAATAGCTACCGATGAACCGATTTCAATAATTCTATTTTTAGTAGAAAGGTGACTTAACCGAGTGTGTTCTTAGCTATGTTTCATCCCCCTATGCAAAAAGAGGGGTAAGTTTGACGTGTGTTTTGTTATATTGTGACGGTTTATTTTTTAATTTAATTACTTGTTTATTATGACGACAGAACTGTCGCAGTGTGTTCTCTGCCTAACAGTTAACAGTGCAGTGTCGTGATTGCGCGGAGGTCACGGGCCGGCCCACGTTCGCCTAGACGAGTTTTAGCTCCTGTGCTAGTCATCATTATAGTCCAAGAGACGAATCGATTATTTTTCAAATCAAAATCAGAAGTAATTTATTAGCATTAAGTAGAGTACAATAACATAAGTATAACATAATCTGTTATCCATACTTCCATACTAATATTATAAATGGGAAAATGTGTTTGTTTGTCTGTCTTTCACGTCAAAACCGAGCAACTATTGACATATTTGCTTACTTTTACTTAATTTGCTAGAAACAAAATGGTCCAGAAAATATTGTTAAAGTTAAGATTTAATGTTATTTTGTTACTTTTGTGGGAGAAATAAAAAAAAATAAATAATAATAATAATAAAAAAAAAACTATTAGTGTTTTTATGTGAAGTATTTGAAGGGCTGTTATGCAAGTATGTGACGTATTTGGTGACATAGGCTACCTTATCCTCCAACCCCCCATCCTCCCCAAATTGACGCGAGCGAAACCATTGGTAAAAGCTAGACAAATAATAAATGTTTCCTTATAAACTAATATGTCGATGCACGTTCATTCTCAGATGATTTTCTACTCCTGTGCTAGTCATTGTAGTTCTAGGCACATAGCAATGTTTTATTTCAGGTTTTGAAAAAATATCTGCTGTCAAATGATTTATTTATTGATCAGTATAGGATTCTAACTCTAATAGTTCAGTTTGTTTGATGACAATATAAGATAAGGCGGCAATCGGAGGTAAATGATCATCACCCATAGACAATTGCAACACAAAAAGTGCTAGAATAGTTTTGCCGACGTTTTATTTCTCTCAATTATTTTTATTTATACTTCTCGAACCGTCGCAGTCTCTGATCAGCTTCAGGTATAAAAATCTACAAAAATACACCTGATTACCTATTTCAATTTAAATCTTTACTAATTTATATTAGTAAAGATTTAAATTGAAATA
>JADGIL010021141.1:2838-26578 GCA_020352625.1 Cactoblastis cactorum | reverse complement strand
AGCATTTAGCAATAGCACCTGAAACACAGGATGATTTACATCTTAGTTCAGGTACCTTATTATTGTATCCGTATTTTTAGAAATATTTAGTTAACCTAATAATTGTTTTATACCTGTTTTTGTAATTTTAATAAATATTTTTATTTTATTTAATTATACCAAGATGAAAGTGATGAGTATTCAGAATGAAAACAATTATAAAGATTTTTTATAATGAAAGAGGGAGGCAAACGAGCACGCAGATCATGTGATAGACACCTGCAATACTCAGGGTCACAGAAGCGTTGCAGGTCTTTGAGGGATTTATACGCATTTTTCTTGAAGGTTCCGATTTCGGTATTGGTATTCGATATTGGTCCGGAAATACAGCTACAAGCAGTATCGTATAATCTTTGATAGTTATACAAACAGCATTTAAACCAATAAATTTGTATTTATGCAATATTAAGTTTCTTATACCAATTTCCACACGAGTACCTTCAATATAAGAATATATAATTAATTCCGTGAATTCATCAACTACCATAATAAATAAGTTAACACATTGTTTGTTTAACGAAGGTAAATTACACCAAATCATTCTATGGAGGACAATTAAATTAACGTTTATTCCTCACAATAGATGACATAATTGGTTTCGTAAGGAAATATTTTAAGGGTTTCACTATATATAATTAAACAAAATTCCGTTGTCGGGCTTTGCCTGTCAGAAATGTTACCATCAAAGTTGAATTGTGTTTGATATGTGGAACATTTGACACAAAGCGCCTGAAACATAATGACTTTAAATTATTAAGAGACATATGTATAATAAAATAAACAAATTAATAATAAGGTAGGTAATTATGTTAGAAATAAATTAGTTACAATTTTATTTGTTCTTAAATTGTTATTACAGTATATTTTGATTAGTAATTTTTTATGGTACTGTTAAACAAAAAATATTGTCACATCTTTTGTACGTGACACATATTACTCTGACAAAGTAGGCATAAGCGTCTTTATAGTCCGTCTGTGTCCATGAGTCATATATAGAAAATATTAAAGAGAAAAACAGAAGAGAATCCATAGGGCCAATTGAAGCAAAATCAAATTTTATTAATTTTGTCTGTCTTTATTTTTGCATGCACGTACCGCAAAACTACTTAATGGAATCGGAGGCGATTTACACTGTTGTGTTGTAGATAACTTATTTTAAAATTTAGCGTAGGTTTCATTTCAATACGCCACTTAGAACCCAAGAAATTGCCATTAGTAAGTTACGTGTGGACGTAGTGAGCATATGTTTGTAATTCAATATTTAAGTATTATTACTTTTTTATAATATTTCGATATAAAAAACATTATTATCTCAAAAACGAATCTGCCGGCAACAGCTAAAACAATTTTACGTGTAAATTTTTCGTATATATGCCCTATGCCCTTTGCCTTATCCCAATTTGCCGTGACGTCACTTAGCAGTAATGTTATTGACAGGTAGAAAATACTTAGGAACTTTTTCAACCGCAAGAAAGTTACACGCCATCCATATTCGGAGTACTTTTCCGAAATTGTATTATGTGGTATATTTTTATATTATTACTTATGTTGTATGGTATTATTAAAATAAAACATGAAAACCATATTAGAATAGTCTTTATAATAATATTCAGTAAACATGAAATCATTTTCAGAGTTTACTAATGATGAATTTTCTCCTACTGTTATCTTGATTTTGCAACTATGAAATGATGATCCCTTCATATTTTATTGTAGCTGTTACCATTTAAAAGTATTTTTTCTTTCAGACTGTATTATTTAAATGTATTTTTTAAAAGGTCAACAGTATTTGAACTAAATTAGCACGATATAAATGTCGTGAATGAGTGAATAGAATTGAAAGTGAATAGAATTGAAAATTATGAAACATACATACATACAACTTTTAAAGTCTATACTAATTTTATTAAGAGGTAAAGTATGTAACTTTTATTGTTTGCTTGTAAACTTCCGAAATACTGAACTGATCATGAAAATTCTTACTAATATTCAGGCGTGCTATATAATATATAAGAGTGATTTATTTTAACGTCCAACGAAGTGGATCGTGTCGGCTAGTTAGTTATAAAACTGTCAATATATTTAAATATCCATTTATTTTGTGGTATGGAGCCACTATTTGTAGTGGTGTGGAGCCTGCTGTTTGCTTTGTTAGCCTGTATCATAAAAGGATCGGCTCGTCCGGGGAAGCACCACACTCCCACAGAAGACCGACGCCTGAATGGCGGCTATCAGCTGCCATGCTCCGTCCCGTGAGTGGGAGAACCGGAGGCCTAACTTCATTCACAAAAACCACCGCCCTCCCCAAATGGGGTTTTTAAAGGCCGGCACCGCTTCTGTAATTCCACGGGTGTTGCAGTTGTCACTTAATATCTCGTTACCTGCCTGCTCGTTTGCATCCCTGTGTTATAAAAAAAATCCAATCTACCAATAAACGCACTAGTTAGATAGATAGATTGATACATACAGCAAAAAAATAAAAATTCAAATTTGTTCTTTGAATCTTACGACTCTTAATTCTGTTTTCCTTGTAAGATATAAAGACACAATAATATATTTAAAAAAAAAATCTTTGCTCTCCTTTATTCACGTCAAATTGGAGGTACTTCAGTGTTTCAAAAGAGTTGTAGACCGACTTTGTTTAACGATACATCCAATGAGTAGCTAACTAATAGCTACATCACGTGTACACTCAACTAATGAGCACAAAACGGGTACTTGAAATTCTTGACCCGTTTACATGACCACAGAAATCTTGTGCTTGTTAAAAAAGCTAATTAGATTTCTGTCGAGGACAACGATTAGCGTGATTAGCTCGTTACGTTGAAATTTTTTATGTAGGCGGATCACGTGATGTTAAGTGAACACTGCCGCCTAAAGACAACTGCAACACCTGTGGGGTCGCAGAAGCGTTACCGGTTTTAAAAAAGCCTTCGCCCTCCCCAAATTGGGAGGGTGGGGAAGTTGGACTCATTCATGCATAAAAATAAAAACATAAAAAAGCATGCAGCTAGCTCATACCACTACGATAAAGAGACAGCTTACATGCGGATACTACATCTTTATCCTTTACGGGACAGACAGTAAGAGTCGCAACACTTTACTCAGTACTCGACAATTCTCAAACACTTCGGATATTTGTGAGCTTATTTTTAGAACTGAGATTGTAAAAGTTATACTGTAACAACTTGCTAGCCAATAGTCTATGAGTATTGGTATAAGAGTAAATATTTTAAAAAATTTCATCAATACTGATGCTGTTAAAGCCTAAAACCACATACTTTGAAAAAAAAACCTGAACTAATAAAGATTGAAAACTTATAAACTAAAACATAACTTAGGTAAATAAAAAAATATACCTGCAAAACTAAATTAAAAGCAGATTAAGAATTATAAATAAAAAAGTAATATAATAGAATTATAACCAAAACTATTAATAATTACTTGAAATAAAAAGATTTGTTTAATGTGAATTAAACTATATTTTGCTAAACAAAAAATGGCAATAAACTAATTTGCTGAAAATGATATTACTGTCTAGAAAAGATTTAAAAAATAATGTTTATCTGACTTTTCAAATTTTTTTTATGTAAGAGGGAGGCAAACGATCATGCGGGTCACGTTATGTGCAATTGCCTCATAAAAACAATACCTAACACAAGTCTCATTCACAGATTATAAACTCAAGCACCTGTTCTTTTGGATAGCTTTAAGAAGCTGTTTAAGAGAACTCATTGACTTCAATCATATTTCAATCCGCAAGATCCTGATTAAGGTTTTAATTTCATCCTCTTTAGATGTTAAATAAAACTTAATTGGAACCTTCCGGCCAAGGTTAATTAAAACTTTAGAGAAAATCATTCAATTCCGTTCGCTATCTTGGACTCGCTGTGCACCCGTGTGAATGATTTTTTCTTTAAACTTGAATTATTACTTCTGATCGTGTTAATCACGTCGGAAAAATATAGGTAGTTAAATCAGAGTTCTTTTTTCTAGATGGATGAAAACTATTCTTTGAGAAACTTGTTAACTATCTGCTTTAACTTAATATAATAATACTTGAACTCAAAGAATGTCTGCTAGGAACTTGGATCCGTATAAAAAAGCAGTTTGATTTGTAGGGCTTCATGCCTAAAGGGTAAACACGGATATTACAATGATTCCGACATCTGTCAGTCTGTCTATCACCAGGCTGTATGTCAGGAAACGTGTTAACTAGACAGTTGAAATTTTCATATATTTCAGTTGCCGCTAATATAACAACAAATGCAAAAGACAAAAATATAATATATTTATTGAGTCTCTCACATAATAAATGTAATTTATTAAGATCGATTTTTGACTCGAAGCTTAAATTTTTTATATAATATATAGTTATATCTTCATCTAAATAAAAATTAATATATAAAAGTAGCTCCTATAGAACAAACGTGATGAGTTTGCCATTTTTTATAGTTATTTGTATCAATAATAACGCGAACGACTTCGGCGTAAGTAGTTCTTAGTTAAATCTTCTACTTATACACCTGTGAACACTGCATCAAATTCCATCCAGCAGTTTTTACGTGATGCACGTACAAACATAATAGTACACAAAATTTCTTAAAGAAATCGTTGTGTCTACTATAAGCCTATAAGGTGCTAAACCATTTTTTTCATAATATGTAAGGAACTCTTATGTATAGAAGTTACATGTTGGTATATGTATGTACGTACAGTTCAGTTAGAGGTTTACTACGTACGAAACCCATCGGATTATGCTAATACTGAAAGCTTAAACATGCCCATTATGTAAAATTAAAAACACACGCAACGTCATAATTGTTTAATGGAGTGATTTGTCAGCGCCATCTACATTTTACACACTGGTTGACAATCAAGTAGAGTGCATATTTTATCACTTTTCCCTTTGCTAGTGACAAGTGGTGGTCGATTATAACTTCCACGTCAGGATATGACTTCCGCATTACGTAATAAATATGATATGAAATGGAGTGATGGAATATGGAGATTTTGGCATGGCTCACAACTTCGCGGGTTTATTTGTACCCGTAGGTTCGTGTTTTAGTTAGATAAATATCATTGTGGAGGAGGTTCTAATGGAAGAATTTTATAAAATATAACCTTCTATATGAATAATAATATTTTGCATTTTATTTATGTTATTACAAAAATTATATACAATCATATTTTTTGGTTAGGTTTTTATCGTGGTGGAGTTTGATGACATGTATATAGTATAAAATAGGGATTATTGTAAAATATGTCATGTTTTAAATAAGATAATCACAAACTGCTCGAAATGAAACTTAAGTAATTGCCAGCATCTTAGCTATAGTAACTCGTCTTTATACCTAACAGTAGATACAGCCAAAAGTTACGAGGTGTGAAGGCCACGCCTAGCTAATAAATAATACCTAATAGGTAGCCACATTGGTGAAGTTAAAATTCACATTCTTTATTGTGACAGTTTGCTTGCCCAGAGCCTATTAGATGAAACCATTGTGTTTAACCTTTTCCCCTGACTAGCTTTTACAATAAACGCGGAAAATAAAACGGCTGGTACATTCAACAGATCAACAGAAAAGTAACTTGGTTCTTATTTATTTATTCATGTACACATATATGTTAAAAAGGAACAATAGTAACTTAATAAATGTGGTACATAGGTGCTGCTTATTTCTTGTGATATAATTAAAAATCTAGTGTTGTTTTCCATATAATTCGAACTTTAAGCGTCTGTACCTTTTCCGCCTCTATGCGGTGGAGTGGCGCGAGGGGGCGAATAAAGGGGACAACGGGAGAGAGGTCTGTCACGTCACAAATATCTCATGCTGGTAGTAGGGCTGTCACGCAAATTTCAGATTTGTCACGGTTGTCACGGCGATGACGGGCGCGCGGTTACAGAATTGTCATCGCCGCGTGGTTAGCGCTGTAAGGGACACATGATGGAACAATGTCCTTGTAATTTATATATTAACTAGCTTTTGCCCATGGATATGCTCGCGTCAAATTCGAGACGTGGGGGAATAGAATGAGACAAAAAGTTGCCTATGTCATCCTTAACTGTTTTCATATGAAAAAAATCGCATTAATCCGTCAAAATGGATTTGATGTGAAAGTCGGACAAACAAACTAACATACTTTCACATGTACCTATAATATTAGTATGGATTAGTTTTATAAATTTAATTTTCAATTCAAATATAAATTTGATAATAAAAGACGACAAAATAACTAGTTTCTTATGATTAATTTCGTTTATTAGAACTATAATACGGTTGCTAAGTCGGCAATTTGTTTCACATTAAGCTATTTCTTTTACGTTTTTATTCTTAGATCTTTAATTTCTTGCTTCCATGCCGATTTGTGAGCAAAACAGATTTTTGTTTCATTCCCTTTGTGTTACATGTTTTTTTCCCCTGCACAATATAAAATCAAGTAATAATAAGGCTTAAGTATGGTATTTTTCTCATAGGCAATTTACTAACTACCTGCCATTCAACCAAGCTTGGCCTCGCTCTCACATCTGGTCCCTTTCACTCATGAAGATCTATTATTGTATTTGTATGTTTTTCCTGTAAATCGAAGTCTTTTATCGAAATATACTTAAACAAAATATACGTAATAGTTTTTTCTTATTATTAAATAGGTATTTTTTGGTATAATTAAACTTTGATGGCATTCGCGCGATTCAATTTATCATCTAACCGAAGATCCGAATTAGAACAATAACGTATACAAAATACAATGATCATTTGGAATCAATATTGCCTCGATCTGATTGAAAGCTGGTTTAAATTCATATTGGGACTCAGCTCCCGATATTTAGTGATAAATACAATCAACAGTTGGGCTGTTAGCATACCATTTTCAAATACAAATTTAGAACACACTAGCTTTTGACCGCGACGTCGTTCGCGGGTATTTATTATTGTCAATATCTCGGGTTCTAGGCGGCGTATCAAAGTAAAAAAAACACTAGATTTTAACTTTAATCCAATTATGAAAACCATATCAGATTTCTTTAGTGGCTTTTTTTAATGTGCATAAAAAGATACAGACAGATAAACAAAAATTCTAGAAAAAACCATTTTGGTATTTATAGGTCCTAAATAGACCTTTAAATTAATATCGTATTTCTTGATATTTGTATAATGTTGGGGGTAGAGTTACTTTATCCAAATCCATAGATTCGTATACATTAAAATTTTCAAACAAATCATTGTAAGTTTCACGTTGGCTTGTATAAATAGATATAACTTTGTAAAAGCAAAGTTGTATAAGGGGTCGCGATATTTTTGCTGTCTTAATTCACTCTCTGAATTTGCTTTGAAATAGTTTTAAATAATACATCTAAAAATGCATTTAACCTCAAAAAATATCTTACAGCTTTGTACAATGTCAGAGTATGTGTATATCTCTTATTAATTTTATTAAAAGACCATGAATAGACTCAATCATCAATAACATTATGAATTGTAACCGTAACCGTAATTTTTCAATTAATTTGTCATCTGTTTTGCTATATTTGAGGTATATTTTTTCCTTGAATTATATATTAAAAGCTATTTTTTGCTGTTTTTGAGGTACATGTTTTCCTTGAATTATATATTTCCTTGAATTATATATACTATATTAAAAGGCATCAATAAGAATGCCAAAATGTCATTAAATGAAAGAAATAACAATAGTTGCATAGAACGAAGGCTGAAAATTAGATTTCAATAACCACGGCGCCCTTATATTTTTCCCTGGGGATACCCAATCACCTTGTTGACGGCCGGGTTGGATGAGGTTTTAAATAACTATGAACAAAGCAATAATGGAAATAGAATGCATCTTGGAAGCATTTATAATTATTAAATTGTATATTTTTAGCTTATTAGAAATTGAAATTAAGTGGTTAAAGCATACGATTGTAGATCGAAAGGTTCGATAACTTAGTATTAGATAATTTGGAACGCAACATGGAGATCTTAAAAAAGGACCTAAAAATATTTCACGTTTGGCCACTTCCCATCAAATGGCTCGTACATCTGTTTGCCTGTTTCGATATATAAAAAAATATAAACTTACTTCTGGTGAATGTACATATTACTAGTCAACTTATTATATATTAGTTTTTTATATTGTATTTATTTTTTACAAAACATCACTGTTGTGAAGTTTAGATCCGGATACCTTTAAGCCACATTAGGAAATATTGGCATCAGTATGTAACAACGACAGTCCACACTCAATACGTTTTAATACAATAGCCAATTAGTGAAACAAAACATTTATAATGTGTGTTCGTACATTTAATTAAGCATGTGTGAGTGTCTGTCTTGTTTGTATCCAAGCTACACTGTACTTAAAACGTGTCAGCTGCGAAGAACGTCTAGCCGCGTTGGCTGTAATTATTTCCACTTCAGAACACGAAAATTAGCAGCTTAATATTCAGAATAGTTCTTATAAACAAAAAAGAAAACATAAACATATCTTCTTATACATATAATAAAATTGTAACATGTAATAAAACTATAACGTCTGCATACGGGAGATATTAAGGCGAAAAATGCGTCTTTTTAGGCCCCATGGAAGCCAAAACGATTATTTGTAGAATTTTTGTCTGTCTATCTGTTTACGGTTTTGACAGTTATATTGGAGAAGGTTAAAATTTAGCTTTGCTTTCATCTTGATACGCCGCTTAAAAACCCAACATATAGACGGTTATGCACGAACGACTTTACGGGCATTAGCTACTCTATAATAATTGCAATGCCTAGGGTTCGACACGTTCCACACGTAGCAAATAAACACGACATACACACTCAAGTATATATTGATGAAGATGTATTGGGATTGATTGCAATATTTGGAAGGGCCGGAGTGAATGCAGTTAGCACGCCTTTGATCCAATCAGGAAGTCCCACCTTGTGTGTTTGCTACACAAGGCCTTATTAGACCTGCCTAATTGACCACATATAACCGGGCATATGAGATGTAGAGTCAAAGACTCAATTACAAAATGGACTACTCAATTAAAAAAGCAAACAACTCATGTTTGATATTTAATCCGATACTGTTTCTAGCGTATTTTATATGCCCTATTTTTAAAATCCTTCTCAGAAATATATTTTATATCAAAGAAAGCAATATTAACAAATTGAACGAAAACAAAATCTGGCGAAAATTTCGCTTCAAAAGCAACAAAGGCTTTGAAAATCTATGGTACTTTTTAAATTTAGTAGGTTCTAGTCTTCATTATTTTACAAATTGGTGTCTTTGTAAAACCTTTTTTGAAATTGCCTTTTACGAAATGTAGTGTGAAAGTATCTATTGAGAGATTGCTTACCATCAAGTCAGGACTAATGAAGATTAATAAATTCAGAAACGTACTTATGTACTTTAAGTAATGGTAAATATATCTCAAGTTTATTTGCATATAAATCAAGGTAAATTGTGGTAGAGTATGCCGACAATAATTTTTTTAAATGTTCAGCAAACAACAAAAGTTTGCAATTTCTTTTTACTGTCGCGTTAAAAATGTTTCGCATAAACTTTTTTCTTTTCTGTCTGAAAGAAAACGTAGAATGTGCTAGCTACTTCTCTTCGCACTCGATCTGTAAAAGTCGATCAAGGGACTCCAACGGAGAATGTTTTTCTTACAGACATGCTAACAACCTGTAATTTTATGTCATTTTTTATGAAACTTATAAAGCTCATCATCAGTTATGCATGTTATGCGTAAAAATAAAAACGGAGTGGCTTAACATTTGCGCAAAACCAATACGTTTTGAGCAAATGGTAATGTATTGGGAATAAAGTTGAATTGTTTTAAGCTGTCATGAATGTAGCATTGTAAATGGATTGCGTACTCACGAGAAATCACGGTCCTAGAGAGAGATAGTCCCTGTTCCCATTGTGAATATTTCTGTCGGTTCGTTATTTTCCGGTTAAACTTTAAAAAAGAAACCTTAATGTATGCTAATTACGTATAATTTGGATTGAATCATTTTGACATTCCTCCAAATCGAAAGGAGCAATTTGCTCTTTTGGTCTTGCCCTGATACTTGAAAGATAATTTTAAGAAACATGTAAATAAAACAGTTTATTTAAAACACAATTCAATCTTTTATATAAATATATATAAACTAATTATAATCTTAACTAAAATATAACTGAATTGATACTCGAAATCCTCTTAGATTCTTCCCTCTAACCCTTACACCCTCTTCACAACCTCTGTCATCACTCCTTCATTGGTTAAAATGTTTATCAATCTACTCGTATGTGCAGCTTTATCGAGATAAAGATAATACTCTCAAAATGCTAGTCCAGCGAAATGCGCGGAATGATACAAGATCTCTTCATTTTTTGAATCGCCTACTACAAGTTTTAAAGGCTTCATAGTTTTATAGGTAAACTTCCCTTGAGGCTTTGATCCAGCCGTCATATACATATTTCAGCCATCTAAGCCGTAGTAGCCTCGTATTTATGGTTACCTGTGAAAGGATACATTACATCCAGCAAATTACTCGCTTCTACAACCTTTCAAACTGCACTTTTTTACCATCGTTCAAATGAATAAAACCATTTGAAAAACTTCAATCCACTAACAATAAACAAAATAGTTGCCGTTTGCTTTTTGATCATGCAATTACAGATTGAAGATTGTAGACCTTTGAAGATTTATCATTTTTTTTTTTTAATATATTGATATAGATTTACAATGGTATAATTAAGACATGTTAATAATAATTATTAAACTTGTTGAGTAAAGATGATATAGATATGAGTATTTGTATCTTTCATTTTAATTTATACATAGATTTTCAGTCTGTCTTTCAATATTACAATGTGGCAATTTGTTAGAAAGAGATGTAGGTATGACTTTTCGTTTGGCATTCTCTGTCGGATCACAGCCCCTTCATTTTAAAATAAGACTTAATGAAAAGTAATTATGTCTGTTCTTGATTGCATCATATCGGTAAGTGCATACACCTTTTGTATGTCAGTACATACTACCTTCATGGTAGTTGTTGCTATTATAACATGATTATAACGTCAGGTTGCTAGACGACATTTACACACATACATAAGGCCCAGTTTTTACATTACAACAAAAAATACTGCAGTGATTTAATCTAAAATTAAAATCTCAAGCCACACACATGCCATTCTTTACACCTTGATATTACGAGGTAGTTAAATCAAAATTGGACTCGCGAGCGTGTGTAAGACAGAAATTTATGATGCTAACCAGACTTCAGATGTTCGCTGCGAGAAGTTAACTGTTCCATAAGGTAATCTCGCAGTTAATTTTATTTGCTTTTCAAAATATTATTTTTACGTAAACTTTGTTTTATTGTATTTTTTTCTTTATTTCATTATAAATATTGTTGAATGATTTAAATTAAAATAGGATATCAATCCAAAGATTTAAGACCCTTTTGTGTTATTAATAAAGTAAAATATGAGATGCAAAAAAAATCTTTAAAAGATGTTCAGTAAGAAATCAGTAAGAATTGCTATGAATTTTAAAAATTCCTTCCAGTAGTTTTGATCGATATAATAAATGAAAATACAAAATACAATGAACGCTATCATTTGAATAAGAAACTTTACCTAGGTATATAAGTTTTTAGTAAGTAAATTAGTAATTATCAAGTATGAAATCTAGTGCGTGTTTGAAGTTGAAGAACATAGGCTTCTAAATGTTGAATAAGGCATTGAGTTAATTGTTTTTGAACTTTGTTTATTGTTGTAGTTCATAATCTACATAGACACATTCCTAGCTATTTTCCAGGGTAGGCTGTATGTAGGGTGAGCTGTAAGCAGCCCCTATAGGACAGTATACAATCTTTTTATGGAAAATGGCACCCGTCAAATTATTTTTCATAAGTGAGGGGTGATGGACTTACAATCTATAACCGTGACCAGTGACGACTGAAACTGAATATATTACTTTATCTGTGGGTACATTTATACGAAATTTCTGGGGAAGGCACATACCATTCTGGGATTAGTACGATACGGCTGGTATTGTATATGATTTGATGCTGTTTTTGTGGGTATATTTGTATAAAAAATTATGGGGCGGGTAAGGTCCTATCGGCCCCCTCTGCCTACGCCTATGAGAATCATCCCGACTTCTTACGAAAAGTTTAAGTATATCTCAAAACTCATTAACTTCAGAGATTTGTGTGAAATTACGTTGTAACACGACAAACTTGTTTTTATTCAACATTAATATTTTATACATGATGGGAAATGATTATAAGTAAGAAACGAATAGATATTACATGCATGTACATTGTACATATGTGTTATTATTATATGCGCTCTTGGTTTTGTTCCTGTAAGTATTACTGAAGAAAGTTCCTTAAGTACTATAGTCGGTTGAAATTTACTCGTGCTGTGTTTTGCACATAATTTTCAATAAAAAAAAAATCATGTACATTTTGCGTGGTCACGTATGTTAACTGCCTCTGTGTTCCAGTGGTCAAGACGTATGCCTAATGATCTGGGATTTAAACCCACGACGGGTTTAAATTCCATTGGAGGCCAATATGTGAAAAAACTTATTTCTAGTCTGCTTATGATCTAGCAGGCTTAAATCAAAATTATCTGAAAAGAAAGATGTTTCCGTCTTTTAGAGGTCAGGTGGTTGTCGATCTGTGCAAATACCAGTAACCACACCAAATCTATAGTTTAGGTACTAGACCCCGGACTTTGAAGTGTCACTGCTAAGGATGCAACTGGGCTAACGCTCGAATAAGTTTAGTTTTCCTTGTTTAAGTAATAATAACCATAGGTATTAGGGTGCAAATTACACAAACTCATAGAATTTGATAACCCCTAAAGATACTGATAAACAAACTGAAAACCCTGGGGTCTGAACTTTTCGGTTCAAAAGTAAGGTCTTAACTTCGCCACATTTATTTTTTATATTTATAATAGTGTAGAAACAGAATACAATTACTATAACTTATAATGTCACAATATTTTTTTTATTTTAGTTATGTTTCATCCTGAAATATTTTCTGGTTATTAAATGGTATTATATTCAGAAATTTGTCAGATATTAATAGATATCATTATAGTAACACGATCGCCTTTATCCACGGAACTCCTTCAAAGTGAGTCGTTACGAGTTTCATGTTAGGTATAATAAAAGTAAGCACTTCTGACTGTTAGATCTTGATCCCTTTATTAGTAGTTTTGGTAACGATACGCATCGAAAATTGTACAGTTTCTGGACATTAAAAAAATATAATAAAATCAATTTATGATTGTGATCGAATTACTATAAAATAAAAAATTAAAATGTGACAATAAATTTGTGAGAATCGAGCACACCAGTTCCCCTGGCAGCACTCGATCATGAGGTGTCGCGTGGGTATGCCATCGCAAAGCTTGATGATAACAGAAGAAATAATACAATCGGACCCACGACGATGCCACCAGTTAGAACATATAAGTGAGAATAACTTACTCGACTGCCGATGATAAAAATCAATAGAAATAAATTTTACTACTTGTTGATCACAGATTACGTTCTTATTTTACATAAAATATCATAATATGCAAAGAAAAAGCAAATAATAATGAAAGGACTGAATTTCCGAGTGTTCAGGTCATCGTTAATAGACATATTATTCATTAAAACATTCTGGGTGTATTTAATTATGGGCAAGTCTATGGCTTCCTGGGGAAACTTATTAAATATTTGTGTACTTTGACTCGAACCGTCCAACCTTCTGTAGCCTAAATCATTTATTTCTATTGTGAATGTTGAAATTATGTACGACGCATCATTTTTTTAAAGGTTTAAATTGAATTTAACAAACATTAAAACATTATATATGTACTGAAATGTAACTATAAGAATTTTAATCGATTTAAAACAAGTTTCTTAGGAAATCACGCGGTATAATGATGATTATCATGATTTTTCTACCTCCATTCTCATTATCCCAAACTAATAACCCGTAGGACATAATGTTGTAAAAATAGCTAAAGTACAAAGTCAAGTCATTCAATTTTGACAAAAAAATATGATTACCTATCATATTTTAGGTTCAACTTTGTTCTCATTTTAATTTCTGATATGTTATCTAAACTAATGTCAGTTATACAAGCTTCTTATCTGTATCTTTATTATAATAAAAGTTGTAAATGTAAACAAGATTATAAATACCACCAAAATTTCCGACAATTTCTTATATTAAGTTTATTATTTCTCCAAAATAGCCGCATAGCCGAGTAGTGAACAAGATACATGCGTATCTATCAATCTGATGACTGCAAACGCTAATCATGAGGATCACGGCTCACAGAATCATAGTAACAAATAGGAGTCATTACGCATAATAGACATTTCCCGATCAGATTAATACTGCAGCGGGTACAAAGGAATGATCGGAGTAGTGTCATCAATTAAATACAATCGGGTGGATTGCCGAGCCTAGGATCGCCAGAACGGATTAATCGGCTCACGTGCTTTATAAACGAGTACCACACGTCTCTGGCACTGATTACCTAAGAGTCTCATCAAAAGAGCGTCCTATTTGGCTCCGTTGCAAAATCCACATACATGCCTGCTCCCCGCATACAATAGGCTTTGCAGGAAACGGATTTGCTTATTGTTACCTTAAATCTAGGTATACTTTTGACTTAAATATATGAGAGTATTCTACTAGTTTCTATCGTTTATGTGTGTATCTCCAGGCATGTTCATGAAACTAAATTAGTAACCCAATAAAATTTACTAGTATAAAACCCAGAATAGATTTTTATTGCTTTCAATTTTTATTTGTAATATACTATTAAATTTTCTGTTATTACCATCTCTTAAACAAGAGTATTTCTGTTTATTATTTTACAAATATAATATAATTATTCGTGTCTTTGACTCATTATTATTAAGAAATTTGTAAAGACTAATATTCTTGTTTATAGCAAAAGGTATCTCAGTCAAAGAAACCTTAAGATTTTAAGATCCCAATTTTATTTTTGTAATATATTTTTTCAATAGCATTCTATATTAATTATTTTTAATTGTTTAATAAAAAATGTTAGTGGTGGCCAAAATTTGAATTTAGTATAGATATTATCGTAAAATCATTACATATAAATTTTAAACTTACTTACGATACTTTTTCAATTACTGTTCGTGATTGAAAAAGTATCGTCTAAGAGTTTAAGATTTGTTTTAAGCTAAAATATATCCTGGTAATCTGTACTGATATTGATATTGTACCATAATCTATTCTGATATATTTTTCATAATGAAAGTGCCTAAAAGGTAAATAACAAAGCCATTATTAAATAAAAAAGTGATTTACTTATTTCTTGAATAAAATAGAACGATGATTGCATCTTATTTCTATAACTTGATTGAATTCACGGTATTTTCAACACAATATTTCACACCACGTCTAATAAGTAATCCCTTATTTTTACGGCGCAGAGATAATAGTGTCACGTGTAGCATATTTCTATATGTCAGAAGTGAAATTCATACGGATGTTTCGTGTTATCGATGCGCTAGTAATAAAGTGCTAGTAAAAACTATGACTATTATGACAGGTTTTACGAGAGTATTTTTACACGACTTATTGCTTTGAGTAACAGCTTTATACAAGTTTCAGTTTTTCCAGATTTAATAAAATCGTGAAAATAATCGTGAAATAAATCGTTAGCTTTCTGAAAACTAATACAGTATATGTAATTTTTTTTATAATTATAATAGTTATTAAAAATATCCTTTATTATTTAAAACACAATAAAATTCTTTTTATTAAGAAAAAGGCAAGATTTATATTATATAAAAATGCTTTTGAGAGTTTAATAATTTTTAACAATTAAAAGATACAAAGAGAAAAGTCCCAAGCTTCAGTCAGGTCAATATAGAAAATGATTTTTTTCTTAATTAAAATGATCTCAATTTTGGATTTTGATGCGGTTATCAATCTCAACTACTCATAGTTGTATTGTAGAAAGTCTTACTTAAAATAAATTTGTTTCATTATGATACGCCGCTTAGAAACCGAGATATTAACAATAATAGTTACACACGGACGACGTCGCGAGAATAAGCTAATCCTTTATATATTTATTGGGAACTTGAAAATTTAAAATATACCAAAACACAACGTTTTACGTTTTAGAAATGATATTTCGAAATCGTATTTACTCATTAATGCAAAAATATCCTCGTACGTCTATCTAGCAAATATTTGTTATTGCTTTGAACGGAACGGATCAAGGCTTTTGAACTTGTAATGATAAAAGTTTCGGATCAACTTATTTGTAAATATAATATTATTATATATTTTTTATTTTTTTTGGTACATATAAAACGTGCCCAGTATAAAGTTAATTATCTTTATATACAAGGGTGCACCACACATTCTCATCAATCAGAATAAAATTGGATGGATGGGTGGGTGGTACACGAACGGAAGTTGGAGGATAGTTAAATTAGTTTATTACTTGTTGTGTTTTGGGCATAGCTGAAAGGTTATTATAATTTTGATAAAGTACAATTTTAATCAACTTTTTTGTAGATTCGACGATTCAAATTAGTTTAAAATAAAATTTTAAATGACGTTACTTCTACTAAAGAGTTATTGTTGTTCTTATAAATATTAGCATTATTATTAACACCTGATAAATATAAAGTACAACGATGACATAAAGGTAAATTTTTCTCAAAATTTTAATTAAGAAATATGAATGACACATAATTCAAATTCAAATAAAAACCAATAATTCAAAGATATGAAATCTTCAACTGTAATAATTTAAAATATTAAAAAATACAACGGTTCTAAATTATTAAAACATTAAATCTAAAGTAGTAATATTCTTAGAATATCTCCATAAGGGTTAGTTTAAAGAAATATGGATGTGATACAAACAGAAACAAATTGGATTATTATAAAACATCAGGAACCACTCTATTAATACTAAGTCTAAATAACTTAGTTTCAATTACGAAACTTTTCTTCACATTATTTAGGAGATAATTTAAAGTGTCTTATTTTAAAATGGAGCTGCGCCGAGAACATTTTCACGTTATGATTTTTTTACTGTTTTAAGTGTTGTCTGATACACAAGATAATCGTTCATTATTTTACGTTACGTTCCATTATTTATCGTTCGGATTTATACTTGACCGACTAACTTTAGAAAATACTGGTCTCTCTTTGACAGCCGCTACAGAAGAAAAAATACTTAAGACAATTATTGGGTAACATATAAAGAGTTACACTTACTGCAGATTGGATCGGTAAGTTTTTATTCGATTCTACACGTGGACACTAAGGAAAAATAATAAAAAAAATATTGGATTTAGCAAGAATTAACAGCTGAAAATGTTAGCGCCAACTTGAAGCAGCGAGGACAAAGCTCAGGTGGGTAACGATAGTTACCTTGTTTGTATATGAAAAAGGATTCCGTTAACGTTTCCAGAAGACTTACAACAGTAAAATATATTTTATTTTTATTATATTGTGTATATAAGTCATCTGTTTATTGTGATACAGTCAACTATTATATGTGTACCACTTAGCAACTTCATCTAGTTATTTATAAATTATTAAATTAATAAAGATGAAATTACAACATCATTACTAATTAAAAATACAAACACGTAGAATAAATCAAAGAAAAATAATTGGACGCAGAAAGAATAACAGCTGAAAATGTGAGCGTCGACTTGAAGTAGCGGGGACAAAGGTCAGGTGGGTGACGATAGCCCTTCAGTGACCCTGTTTGCATTTGACAAGGTAATACCTTAACGTTTCGGCGAACCTAACAAGAGTAAAATAAATTACTACTTTGAAATTTTCTTATTTTTGTTAGAATTTTGGTTATTTTTGCGATTTTATAGCGAGAATCCAATTTACAAAACATTTGAACTAAATCAGCCGTAAGGGCTGTAAATACTTAACTATTGGTGGTAAGTAGCTCCATTTTTACAGGCACAGTGTTACCTCTTCATCGGTAAAGGACTTGGGACTCGAACACCATACTTAAACTGAATGGTATACTTATTGGAGGAAATGAGATTAAATTATAGTGATAGTTTGCTATCCTATTTATCTCATAGTTAATTTGTTGTATATTTAATTACAGTGAAAAAAATACATTAAAAATGCGTACGAAACTTCATTTGATCATTTCGCTGTCTTATGGCATCCACTCCTAACTTCTGTTATAATTTTTAATACTATTTGATAACTTATATAAAGCAATACTAAAGCCAAGTGTTATGTAATGGAACCGCTTAATATTTTATTAACCGTCTTCAAAATACGAGTATAGGCTGTGTGCCAAATTTTGTATTAGATCGAATAAAATTATCGATGCCTGCAACATCATTCTCTCCCGCAGTGTAGCATTTGTAGATTTATCATAATGATATAATAAATAGGTATTTCGTTTATATTATGTCGTTGCCGTAAGATTGCCGTATAAACTTGAAATGATGTCAGCCTTCTTGCCACGTTATCGCATGATTACTTTTTGGCGAAATTGTAAATATTTATATAATAAAAGTTTAAGTTTAGATCAGTTTTATTTTTAAGTTTTTATTATTAAATTCAATTGCGAATAATTTAAGATAAAGAAATTAAGAATAAATGTTGGTTACTTCTATTGCAGTCTGCTTTTTAATTCAAACCTTATTTAGCTGTTAGTTGCCTATTAGCTGTCTAAACTTCCACAAATACTTTCCTTTCGACTATGCTTCGTAAATTATTTAACAATATTGTACGTTCTCTACTTCTTGTTAAAGTCTTGATTTTCAGACGGCAAGACGGGCTTTTCTAGCGTTTAAAAGCTCGTTTTATTTAATATGAATCCAGCCAACTGAGTAATGAGTGTCAGCTATTCTCAGTTTTTGAATTACTTTGGAATGTGCCTTTATAAGTTGGTCTTAACTGGAACAAGGCTCAGATTTGGTTAAAATTCTTATGATATTAATAAATGTCAAAATAAAGTATTTTTTTTTATTCGTGATCATTATGTAGTGTAGTAGCTACGTTTCCAATGACTTTAGGCTCGTTTCCAATGACTTTAGGCTCCTTCTATAACTTCTTATTCTATGATTTGACTCTTTGTCTACATCCCTTCTCCAGAGTTGATACTTTCTGTTTATTTATTTAATTACTTTGTGATTTATAAAAAAAAAATGGTAATTTACGAATCCCATCGTTAAAATACTCAATGCGTTTCAAGTTTGGGTTTTGGACGGGTGACACTATTTATCTTTTTACCTATAAACAAAGATCAGGATGGAACAATGGATGGCGAAAAATAAAGAAGAATGATGAAGGTTTAAAAGTAGGAAGAACCTAATGCCTGGATATTTCCTAGAGACAGTAACGAGAGGCGTGCGCGATACAAAGAAATATAAAACGATAACCATAAAACGAAATATTATTCCGTTTTCAATTCACCCGCATAGAATACTTTGTGGTTTTCCTCAATGGCGAGCGAGTAGCCTCAAGAAAATGCATTGAGCATTTGTCTCGAAGTGTCTGTTATGCAATGCTGCTTCAGTATAAGAGTAATTGAAGAGTTGTTTATGAGTTTAGGTCATTGATTGTCCATCAACTAACATCTCTTTATTAATCACTAGCTTTCTTTCGTGGTTTCGCATGCGTTAAATTTGGGAGGAAGGGGGGAGGGAGAGGGACAGAAAAGCTTATTTCACTCTCCAGCCTTTCAACTAATTCCACATGAAAAATCACTTAAATATGTTGCTCCGTTTTGACATGAAAGACAGATACTCGTAGTATGGATTTGTTTACGTCTTCTCCATCTTCTAATTGAGAATATAAGTATTAGACCTAGGTATCCGACCACTTAATACCATTTCACCCAGTTCCAATAATTTTTAACTTTGAATAACGTTTACTTTCCATTTTTTCGGGGTTTATTCTGCTGGCATCTTTTCTTATCCCTGTCTTATCTCTTATTTTATGTCTCATAAACACAACACATCGCGTGTACCAAAGTTGTATAAAGTTATTTAGACACAGCGATTTATCTATTTTATGAGTGAGCGAGTAAAGGAGTAGAATATAAAACCGGAACACGATAGAGAGTTGCAATACCTGGGCTAGTTTGAGGCAAGACACGTTTTGACCAACCAAGAATTCATTGCAAGTCTCTTCACTCAGTAAGAACACGAGTAACAATTGATTTGATTTTATTGTTATGTTTATAAAATCTATATCCTGTATTGTAATTTTGATCGAGTAGTTTCGACGATTTAAATAAAACTCAAAATGTACGCTGATTAAGAATGTACTTATCCATTTCACCGAGGCTGAAAATGCAACACAAATAAACATTCATATGTAATATAATAAATAAAATTATGTAATATTTTCTACATTCACAATAGTTCCATTTTATTTCTCAATGTAAAAGCTTGTTTAATGAAAGTACTAGACAAGTAGTTGAAAGGTAAAAGAGAATGTGGAAATAAACTCGCAAAGATTTTCGGCGAAATGTATCCATATTTATTTAGTGAGTGGAGTTGCGTTTCGAGTTAGCGGCTATCCGTACCCTCTTCTACTAGTTTCGCCAACAGACATCAGTGAGAGGGTGCTCACGTTTTCACAACTTTTTTTGCAAACTGTACTCTGTTTTTACACGTGTGTTTTATTGCTGCATTTACATTTTTAACTGTACGTTTGTGGCGTGTGCTTTTACGTTTCATGTGTTGTATATATTTCGGCTCAGTCAGATTTGGAATATATATGTATATATATGTGTCTGTGTGTGTGTGTGTAGTGTATTCCTATTAAAAATACTATTCAATGGTAGATATTTTAAAGTGGACCTATAAGAAACAAATGGTATAATAAAATGCCAAAGAGATTTAAAAATATTTATAAACTATTTGGCAGAAGCGATCTTTTAAAACTCAAATACTGTGGTGTTTTAAAAATTCCAGCAGCAACTTGAGGATCAAATAATATTAAAAGAAACAAGTATTTTCCCCGCAACCCAACGGGCTGCTCTGAACTCAAAGTGTGCAGGCATCACTCCGTTCCTGCGTTATTGAAGCTCTTTGAAACCACAACTAGTCTTTTTATGCGCAAACTGCAGGGAAACACTTCTAAAGTTTCATTCACGGTTAAATAGAAATTAAAAAAACATTTGTTTTCGTGCATTTGAAATGTGATCGTGAAATATGCCATATTTATTGTGAAATAATATATTACTTGTAAATTGAACGTTACATTTGTTTAAACAAGCTACTCGGCTTGTATCGGTTGAGCGTTGCTAATAGCCAATATTTCGATTTTTGTATTCGAAGCTTTTATATACATATGTCACCACTATATAAAGATGTAATAATACCAAAAATGAAATTAAGTCGTCAATAATGGGAAGAACTGCAGGTCTTACGGAGTCTACACAGACTGGGATTATAATAACACCATCGTCGGCTGATGTTAATTATAAACTTTGCTTATTAGAATACTATGTTCTGTAGGTATTGCGTCTTGGAATTTTCATATGATGATAATTCTCCTAATCAGATTAATTGCAAATATAAATACGTATATTTATATCATCATTTTGTATAACATTTTGGGCAAAATGCATGTACATCAACTTAGAATAATTTTCCTAAATCACAATTATTCCTACATCGACGTAACCTGACGCAATCAGACTTTTCTAACATACATACGTGGTCAATGGTGTTAAAGATTTTCTAAATTTTAATTTCTTTTCTATCCTTTACACTGAGTCTCTCCATGGTGGAAAAATAAAAATAAATAAATATATAGCGACAAATCACACAAATTGAGTTAGCCTCAAAGTAAGTTCGAGACTTGTGTTATGGGATACTAACTCAACGATACTATATTTTATAATAAATATAAATATATAGATANNACACCACGGAGGTCGTCATTGAAAAAATGAAATGAAATGAGAATTTACTCTACTTTAAACTGCAGAAAATATTTTCTCAAATATAAATTTTATTTATTTCTCAAAGCGATTCCCACTTGAATGATTATATCCGACTAGGAATATGAAATGTGCATCTTTTCACCACCAACGGTTAGCGGCGGATTGTAACTTCGCGGTATTGTGTTCACTCTCATTGTGCGAACAGCGTTCAATCCTGGTGTAGCCATTGAAACATGAAAGCAACTTTATTTAATGCGTCGCAATGTTTAAGTATACGAATAATCCGGTCTACATGAACGAGTGATCGTTAAAGGCAAAAGCATCGCGCTAGAATAACTTCCAATTACCGTTTAAACTAAGTAGAATATACCGCTTAAGAAAAGTTATTTTTATAACATAAATTAAATGGCTCGTTAAATAATAATAACGTTTTTGTTAGTTTTCAGGTAATGTTTTTCATTGATATTTTTCTTTTGTCACATAAAAATACGTAGACTTTGTTTCCGCTTTTCTTTTAAAAGATTTAAGCCTACGAAAAAATGACACTGAAAGATCTTACGGGAATAAGCACCGACTGGATTGAGCCGGCCTTAAATTAAGTAGTCATAAACATTCTTTTGTTTCATTCGCAAACTGTTTTTTCCTCGAAGAAAGTGTAATATAAAAATAGTTGTTCTAATTATATTAAGATTTCAATGTAAAATTTTACTCTCCGTTTGTGAAGGAATTTATTTATTAAATTGTAACCGGCGACGAAATGCTCGTTATTAAATCAAATGAACAATTTTAACATTTTCATAAAATCGCTTTCTCTTTTATTATTATTATTTTTTTTTATGTCAGAGGGAGACAAACGATCAGGCGGGTCACGAGATGTTAAGTGATCACCGCCGCCCATAGACAACTGCAACACCCGCGGAGTTACAGAAGCGTTGCCGGCCAATAAAAAACCTCTGCCCTCCCCANNTTTGAGAAGGGCGGAGAAGTTGGGTTAGATCATTTTTTTTCTTGATTAACATTATTTATTAACGTGACATACCATTACAGCGTGTGATTAATGAAAAAAGTTTTTCATGCTTTTTTCGGTGGGCGCATACAAATAGGTGATTATACATACATACAAATTCTACTCGTTCTCGTTGTCCTGGTTCTGGGCAATAGTTTTGACAGAATTTTTGATTAGATCCAATAGACATGGATTTAATAAACTTTCAATTATAATAAAGTCAAGGGACCCAACGAAAAAAAAATTATAATCGTCTATGACGGCGTGTCGGATCTATAAAAAAGGAAAAAAAGAAACACGTCTGTTGTAAGATCATTATGAATATTCATTTATTCCGTTTTTACTAATTGTAGTTATAGCGGCAAAAGAAATCAATATATGTGAAAATGTCAACTGTCTAATTATTATTTCATGAGATATCTGGTGACAGACAGCAGACGGTCAGCGGAGACTTAATAAGAGGGTCTCGTTTTTGTCCTTTGGGGAGGGACCCTACAATGACATATTTATTCCTGACATTGTGGTTTCTATAAAAACGCTTTCGCAGGGGATTACCTTTGCTTAAGCAATTTTAAAGCTGCAAATATATTTATACCTTGTTCAATGTTTCTGTCACGTCCTGTGAATTAAATGCTTTCGATCTAACCGCCTTTATTTATATATGCATTAGAATATTGTTTACTTTGTCATCCGCGATCGCAGTTAAGTCCAACATTTGTTAATAAGTCCAACATAGTGGTATGGAGCCACTAC
>JADGIL010021138.1:11149-21416 GCA_020352625.1 Cactoblastis cactorum | reverse complement strand
CTCAACGGCCATTGATCTACCGGCTAAGCGGGATATTGCTCTCAATATAGTTAATTAGCACAAAGTCTATTAAAACGCGTATACCAGTTGTTTGTTACTTTGTTCTGCTATCTGAACGGTTTTATATTCAAGTAGATAGATCCCTTTCAATAAAATGTTTTGTTTATATTGTGCCATTGATTGGAGTTAATGCAAATGTTTTTAAAGATTTTATGAGTTTACTAGCTAATGCCCGCGACTTCGTGCGACCAATGGATACTAGAATATTTTGTCACCTCCTTGCTCGGTTACAATAACTTAAATCCCTCGAGAACGGTACATTTTTTGGGGATAAAAAGTAGCCTATCTTTTAATCTAGGTAATAGTTCATCGCTGTGCCAAATTTCATCTAGATCTGTTCATTAGTCTTTGTTTGATGCGCGTACAAACATACAGACAGACAGACAGACAAAAATTCGAAAAACAATCGTTTTGGCTTCTATAGGTCGTATAATGAGCCCCTATATAAGTATATGTTTTTCTTAAATATCTCCCATGGACAGACATTCATATGTAGCTCGGTTACGATCATTTGACGTAATTAAGTTATTTAACTTAGTATTATTAATTTTGAAAGTTTAAACAAATTATATGGTCCTTAAATATATCATAATAATAAGGAAAAAAGGTCGGGGCGGTCGTTAGACTTTTGTTTTAATTAAAGTTGTAGTAAATACTGTAATTGTTTTTTTGTTAATTTTAGACAATAAATATTTTCTAAACGATCAAAAGGGCGTTATATTTAGAAATTCTATAGTTTGAAATGAAATTAATTAAACACTAGTCTTTTCGAAGTTCAATTAATTTGGTTTTGTCTGGTACCTTTGTAATTTATGTGTCGAGAACGAATTCAAACTGTAATTCTACTTATAAATGTTAAAGTTTGTAAGGATGTATGTCTCTTTCGAAAAGGCTATTGGATGGATTAGTATAAAACTTTACATATATAGATTGAGAGAGAGAGAGAGCCGGAGGCCCAACTTCTCCGCCCTCCCCCTTTGGGACTTCTGTAACCCCGCGTGTGTTGCAGTTGTCTATGGGCGCCGGTGCCGGTGGTCACTTAAGATCTCGTGACCCGCCTGCTCGTTGCCTCTCTATGACATAAAAAAAAATATATATAATTTATTCCAAAAAAGAGAAAGAAAACTCCATTCGATTCTAACAACATTATTTCCACTAGACTAGTCGCATTCACTTCATTTGAAATCAGTTTTAATTTCGAAGTTGCCAGCTTCAATCTTCACTTCGAAGATATCACTATGATAGATTTTAATTTAAGTTTTTTAATTTGCTATTTCAGAGAGACGAGTCTTTTTGCTTACCAAACTTCGTGTTCGTCCGACTGGAAATTTTTCATGATTAAGAATGTAACTTTCGGCAGCGTTTGATATTTTTTTGGACAAACTTCACTGATTATGAGAGCCGAAGTTTTCGCACTGATGTTATACATTGGAAGTTTTAATTCTATTATCACATAGGTAGAATATTTTTTAGCTAATTATATAATATAAACTGCTGTCTCTCTGTCTGTCTGTCTGCTCAGCTTTTTAAAAGGTGCAACCCAGTTAAAATTAGTGAAACAGTTGTCTAACAGCAAAACCAGTAATGTATTTTCTCTGTTACACAAATGTTTGTTACAAGTCTGTTTTTACTCTCCTCAGTCATACCTACATGGTCATATTTACATACAGAAAAAATTTGAGGATGTTTTTTGAAGTTGTGCTCGTTATGAAACGAAATTCATAACAAATTCGTAAAAAAAAGGAGGCTTTAATGTGAATTAAAAAAAAAAGAAAAACATTAAACACTGTTGTAAACCTGATCCTAATCTTTTTATAATTTTTATTTATTTTTTATTTTGTTTATTTTTGTTTTATTGGGAAAACCAACAGTTCATAATACCATACTTAAATAACAATATATACATATATATATAACTATGAACACATTTTCTAGGTTTTCGCATATTGATGATGCTCATAGGATACCTATATATTTTTTATTACTCATTTTAATACTCGTGCGAATTCGGTGTGAGCTGCTAATATATAGTAAAAAGAAATCGTTAAAAAAACTTTAATTTCACGATTATCTATGGTATTAAACGATTTCAAGATAATTTAGTAATATTAGTGTCTTGTCCTCTAAAAATGGGTTCTTTCTCCGGAATGTAGTAGTAGAAGGTGACTTTAGTTCTTGGGATGCTCATAATTTTCTCTTTCTCTGTCACAATATCTATCGGTACTGCGCTATCCACGTATTTTAATTTTGTTACCACTAAAAAGAAAAAAATATATATTTAGCAAGAAATTTCCGGTTATCTATCGGTACTGCGCTATTCACGTAGTTTAATTTTGTTACCACTAAAAAGAAAAAAAATATATATTTAGCAAGAAATTTCCGGTTATCTATCGGTACTGCGCTATTCACGTAGTTCAATTTTGTTACCACTAAAATGAAAAATAATATATATTTATCAAGAAATTTTCGGTTTTTGCAAATTTTCCTATATCTATGTATGTCGTTGCTTCGTTATAAATTTCAAGATTTTAAGTTCACGGGAAGTAGGTTTTGATTCCCTTGCGAGGTTCGAAAATGCAGGTACTTGAGGTACTTGAGACATCGAACTTGAGACTTTTTGTTTCTCACTTACCACTCTACCACCGCTTCGTTTAACTTACTACTCATATTTTTTTTTTAATTTAAGAGTGAGGCAAACGTGCATGGGGTTCATAGACAACTGCAACACCCGCGGGGTCATAGACGCATTTGCTGGCCTTTAAAAAGTTGGACCTCCGGCTCTCCCATTCACCGGACAGAGCATGGTGGCTGATAGCCACCATTCAGGTGTCGGTCTTCTGTGGGAGTGTGGTACTATCACGGAAGAGCCGACCCATTCATGCTGCAGGCTAAAAAACATGCAGCAAGCTCACACCACTACTCATATTTTGACGTTGTGAGTAAAAAATTTAATCAACTGCCAACTGAGTTATACTCACATACAATACTGAGTACAAAATATACTGCAATAAATTTCGCGCTAACATTTTTGGATTTTCTACGTCCTACAAGCATTTTATTTCGATAAATATAAATTGAGACTGAAATTGAAAAAGTTC
Source organism: Cactoblastis cactorum (assembly GCA_020352625.1). NCBI lineage: Eukaryota > Metazoa > Arthropoda > Insecta > Lepidoptera > Pyralidae > Cactoblastis > Cactoblastis cactorum. The sequence continues at coordinate 18,258 of JADGIL010021138.1, read as the reverse complement.
CTTATCAGACGGTTTCATTTCCTTTATGTATTAATGGAAATGTAAACATTGATTCGTTTACGCGATTCGGTATTAAAAAATAACCTATTTTTCTTTCATGCCTGTCTGGGAGCTAAAGAAATACATAGAATATGTGAGCTGCTTCTTTTTCCGCGAAAATTGTGAAAGTTTATCAAGGGAATGGACTGAAAATAGGGGGAATCATTGTTTTCTTAGGTAATCTGCTTAGATCCGAACAAAAAAAAAGTCCTCACTTCAAACAAGATGACAACTGCTATGATTATTTCGGCACAGTTGCATTTCCAAAATCGTGTATTAGAAAATAAATCTTAATGTTGCACACATTAAGATTTTTTTTCTAATACACGATTTTAAACTAAGTCAAACTAACGAGACTTGTTGAAGTCTTTTCATTTTATGTCATTTATAAGCGATGAGTAACGTTTTGATGAATGTGGAGGAAGCGAAAAAAGTATATCAGGACCGCAGTAAGTGGAAGAATGTAGTCATTGCCTACCCCATAGAGCATAGAAGGGATAGCATAGAAGGGATCGCGGATCCCTTCTATGAGCATCTTAAACTCGAACTGACTTTGGGACTAACTCAATCTGTGTGATTTGCCCCTATACTTATATATTTATTTATTTACTGTTGGTGTGAGCATCCAAAATAAATTTGACGACCTCCGTGGTGTAACGGTTAACGCACTTGACCGATTGTCAGGAGGTCACGGGTTCGATCCCCGGTCAGGTTATGATGAAAAATAACCTTTTTCTGATTGGCCTGGGTCTTGGATGTTTTTGTATATATTTATTTCATATAGTATCGTTGAGTTAGTATCCCATAATACAAGTTTCGAACTTATTTTGGGGCTAACTCAATTCGTGTGATTTGTCCCTATATATTTTATTTATTTATCAAAAAGCAACAAATGACCGCCATTACAGAGTAATTTTAAAGAGACTTTTGAATTAAAATTTAACTAAGAGAAAATATTAAGAATACATTATCCGTATAAAATTAAAATGTATAAAGTAAGTCGGGTGATAATAATTTGCTCACCTAAAGTAAACTGACGAACTGAGAACGAGGCGGTCATTAGTACTCATCAAGCATCAAGTTTGGGCAACTCTGAGCAGGTAATGCATACCAATTTTTACACTGAACATGTAAAAAATGGATAAAAAATCAATTAGAAACTTGTCCGATTTTTTATTTAATTGGTTCTTGTATGATTTTTCATTTACATTTATTAGTTTTACTTTTTATTTATTATTTCATTTTTAATGTTACCAAATCGTTACACATAGGATGAACTAATTATTATAGTATGAAAATCTATCTATCTAAGAAGTAAAGGCCGGACTCCACAAAAATTGTACGGTGCGATTATGCCCAGCTGTGTTTACAAGTAGAAACCCTCCGTGGTGTTGTTAACATGCATGTCTGGAGGTACCGAGTTTGAACCTTGGAACTTAATTTGAGGAGTTAAGTCTATCTGTGTGATTTGGCCCTATATAAGTATTTATTATTCATTGTGTTGTTATAAACAAACAGAATATTCGAAAATATCCGAAACAGATAAAAATTGGAAAATTAAAAAAAAAAAAATCTTAAATCTATGTTACATCCTTAAAACGTAAAGTTTGAGGCGTCCATAATTAAGGAACTTACTACAAAAAAAAAGAAATTACATTCTTCATAAAAATTTACATGTAACAAGCATCGTCTAGTCGATTAGCTTGTCTATGCATTTCAGTTAAAATTGAACTGAATACCAAGTTGGTAGAACGATAACTCCGGCAAGTGATGTTACTTGAATTAAAATGGGAATAACTTTTGATAACTTCCCCTTAACGTACACGTGTAGAACTTGAGTTGGTACATTTACCGCGAGTTACATCTGCTTTACATGGATGGATATGCTTTGATAATAGAGTTGATTTTGCAATAAATTTAGGTAGAAGATGTCAAATCTACAGTATATATGATTTTTAGCTTTTCTTTGACGGTGAATGAAAACGATGAACTTAAGTTTGAATAAAATTTGCACGTTAATCATTACTACCTACATCACGTTTCGTAAAGGTAAACATAAATTTATGAATTTAACCCTATAAATTTTAATAAAATCAACTAAAAGATCTCATTTTTCTAATGGTAATAATAAGTATCGTTGGCTTAAAAAAGCAATTAGGAGACTAAGAAACTTAGAACACAATTGTTTGACTTTAGTCTAAGATCGTAGCTGGCTACAAAAATTTAATTGTAATTTCGTAGAGTATCTTCTACAACAGGTACCTCATACTACATTTACCACAGATCATGAAAATATATTTTAATGATGACATTTGCATATCAATAATGTCATAAATTAAAAAAAATATATCTGTCTTCATCATTGTAATAAAAAAAAAACCAGTAGCAGTCGTGGGACTGCCGATAGAAGTGAAAACGGAACTATTAAGTTGAGAGTAATTAAAACTATATGCAAAAATTATCTGAAATTTTTTATGTTTTATTTATATACTATTATCATTAGCATGTCGGTGACGCGAACCGAGGATTTTACCCTCTACCAAAACGCTCAACGCGCCTAAAGAAGTTTTCACTTCAATAACGGTGTTGGTGTGAGTTTACTGGACTGGCGCGGAGAGGAGAGCAGATTTTTATCACGTGTAAATATTCAATCAATATTTAAATACAATTACTTAACAGACATAAAACCTGATCCCAACTTGGTAATTTTGGAAAAAAACAAATTTGTCAATATTTATAATATTTCATCGTTTAAAACGTCATTAAACGAGTAAATCAATCGTTTAAATATATATTTTGAATAATTGTAATATGGTTTATTTTGACATTACACTTCTACTGTTATTCTGATTGCTTACACTTAACGTGCTTAGTGTAAAATTTTAGTAAGAGTAGCGGACCGGCTGCCCTTGATGACGTATTTTTCTACGTTAAGCCTAGTTCGCACCTGGCTAGTATTTTAGTGGTGTAGCTAGTAATTAAGTAAGTAACTAAACGCGCCTGAACAACACAAATTTAGTCAAGTGGCTTAGTAAGTGATGAAGTCGAGTCGATCCATTTTATTCTATTTTTTCGGGCGAACTAGGCATTATGCCTATTTGAAATGGCTTGGTCCGCTCCGAGCGTATAATCCGGTCGGTGTGAATAGAAAAGTGCTCTCTGATCCTCTCCGCGCCGGCCTGTGTGAACGGACACTTAGGCTCTTAAATAAATGTAATAACAGTGTCACATGTGTTGGTTTTAATTAAACACGTTGTTTACAAACCCAGACTTATATCAAGTAGACCAAATATGTACAACTTATTGTTTAAAAAAACAACCGTGTCATTAATTTAGTACGTAATTTGTCGTCACATCTTTTATTCAGTGATAAGAATACCGATCTCACAACTCAATATGGCACTTTAGTTTTCATTTGATATCTGCCCGAGAAATACTGACCAAGACCGAGTAATACAAAGTAAATGGAAGTAATAATTACATTTTTTTACAGTTAAACTGCGTATACTTGCCTGGTCTAATTTAATATGTCTGTATTCACAACGCAGCTGTGAAAATGTATCTGATTGCAGCACACGCCAAACATATTTTTGCCAATAGCATTTTGTTTACACGCTTTTTTTATTACCATAATATTTTGTATTGAATTATGTTTTTCGAACGTTTGTTAGTTGGGAAATGGGAAATTGCGTTACTCGTTTTTTGCAGTCAAATTATATGTGGTTGCTTTTTCATTTTCAAATATTTTTTTTTTATAAAAGCATTTATATACATTACAGCTAAGTATGTATACTAGCCCACTAAATGGGCTCTATTTCAATCATTTGAACTGAGCCCGAAAAATACACTGTTTGAAACCACTGTTTGAAGCATATAATAAACACTTTACATAAATTATGTCTATGGAGAAATATGTTAAAGACAAAAAGGATTAAAGGACTTTATAGGGTCAGTAGGTTAATATAATATTTCCACGGCTAACACGCAAAAATTACTGGATCAAATTTGATTGAAGTCAACACAGGCCAAAATCTGGTACATATTTGTTTCATCTTGACGACGACGACGACCTCCGTGGTGTCACGGTTAAAGTACTTGACCGATACTCAGGAGGTCCCGGGTTCGATCCCCGGTCCGGTCATGATGAAAAATGACCTTTTTCTGATTGGCCTGGGTCTTAGATGTTTATCTATATGTATATTTATTTATTTATTATCTTGAACTAACTTTCGTTTAAGTACCTGTGCAAACTCAAATAAGTACTTAGTCGATTCTATTCTAAAACGATGCTACAACTTCCAAGTAAAATACTTCTCAGATGCTTATTATAAATACTTGTTTTATAGGACTTTGTTGTGTTGGACATATAAGTCACGTAACAAGGTACCAGTTTATAAAATAATTGAAAAATCCTACTACAGACCAGGTTTTAGCAAATGAAACTAGTAGATATTCATTAATCTGTACAAAGCCACGGTTCAATCTAGCTACTCAGTAATGCTCTAATCTAAATAAGCAATTCTATAGCTAACCGCAGCGTAATCGCAATTGCAAATACGCGACACTCGCCAACGGATCGATCAACCATATTTTGTGATTACGCGGCCAGACCGCGATGAAAAATATTTTAATAGTTTTAAATGTAACTTTGTTATAACAACTCAATTTAGTAGGTTTGCTTGGTGGCATTGTAACAAAAATCGCTTGCGCTCATTGTTATGGATCATACAAATTAAGTTTGCCCCAAAGTAANNAAATACACATAAGTATAGATAAATAGCCAAGACCCCGGCGAATAATTTTTTTTAACGGTTTCCTACCAATTTTACTTACGATATATAAACTGCATAGGTATATGCGAAAATTAATAGTACAATAGTAATAATACAATTTTTTATAATCTATTGTTTCAATAGCTATTTCATTCTTTAGGTTATAGTGTAAGACCTTACAGAAGATTCGACCTAAAGTATCTATACACATTAAGGTGGAATCAGGTTGACTATAAATTTAGGTTAACTAAATAGAAAACGCAACATTATCGTTCTTGATAAAGCTATCGAAAATAAACGTCAATTTTGTATGAAGACTAGTTCCTTAAAATTCCGCAGCGGCGCTTCTTAAGTGTTCATATAAAATTTATGATTACGACAACGATAGTTATAACCTTAATATAACGATACATTTTCGTGCTCATTGTGCAGAATTATTAGTAAGTAATACAAAAAATATCATTCCTTCCATACAAATTCTTATCTTAAATTCTAATTTGAGATAATACGAAATAATACCATTTCTTTTCTACTTTCTAAAGTAGAAAAAAGGATGGTATTCTATACAAAGTTATACCGGTAAATTTTTCGGAACCATAGACTGAAGCTTATTATATTTGTATTTAATTTAAAAATTCTGTCACTTTAAAGCACAAAGATAAGAAAAAGAACTAGGTCGCAAACAAACCGAGTGCAATAAAACCAGGAAGCGGTGTAAGAATTTTATTTGCAGTCTTTGGTCCCGCGGGCCGCTTCGCAATTACAGAGGAATGGAACTAGCTCGCTTTCGTCACCATTTCTACAATTCCAAGCTCATAGAAAATATACGAGAGGTATAATTTCTATGATAAAAAAAAAATAGTATGTATGTAACATACAAGAGGGAGGCAAACGAGCTGGCGTGTTACGAGATGTTAAGTGATCAGCGCCGCCCATAGACACTTGCAACACCCGGGGGTCACAAAAGCGTTGCCGGCCTTTGAGGGATTTTCACGCTCTTTTCTTGAAGGTTCCGATGTCGTATTGGTCCGGAAATTCCGCTGTAGGCAGTTCGTTCCACAGTGTGGTCGTACGTAAGTTTCTTTTAAAACGTACGGTGATCGACCGCCACTCGTCCAGACGGAATGGATGGAACTTTAATCGGCAGCGGGTAGTTTTTTACGCTTGGGTCCTATGGACATGGGAATTTTTCAAAATCACGAGCAAGCAACGTTCGCAGAACATTAAGAAACCCGCATGCAACATTTTGAGACCATTAGCGCATATATTTTATTTCTAAAGTAAATATATATGTATTTCCAAGGGAAGTTCAAACTTCATGCGGTCAAAATATACAGATTAGTGTGTTATATCTTTCGAAATTGCTCAAAAACGTTATAGTTTAAAAGTTAGTGTTTAATTTTTGTTATAAAATTCTAATTTATTTGTGTTATATACTACAGCAAAAAGTAAGTTATATAATACCAGGCGATGAAAAATTATAACGAGTGGAATACGAATCGTTCTTAACGTAAACGTTGTAATACCTTCTTAAAAATTTTAATATAGGATGTATAAACGGTGGCCAAGAAATTGAAAAGATATATAGTCCTTGAAAACATCAAAGGGTCCTATTATCAAAGTATTATAGATTGATTCACAAGAAAAAATGCTTTGTACTATCGAGTCAAATTATCAACCATAAGGTAATTTTTTATGTGAAGTTTTAATCAATTATTCGCAGAATGACATGGTTTTAGCAGTAAAGGGCGCAAGCGATTTTGTAACTAAATCACCATGGAATATTTGCTCAGGTACATACAAAAGTCGTCAAGGGACGGACAAAGCGCCTTGCTTTGAATGCAAAGCAAAAAATCACAAAGGAAGACTCCTCATGTTACATTTCGTTGCACTTGCATTTGTATGCACTTGTTGCGACATAACGGAACATGAATTATAAATTTTTGGGACGCCTTGAATTTTAGATTGGTAGCTCGAGGTGATATAAAAACCACTTTGATTATATAGTCCCTATATAATCTATAGGACTATATAATCAAAGAAAAACCATACGCATCGATGAAACAAGTTTGTCGTAAAATGCATCCGTGAACTAAAAGGACAAGTACGTTTTTTGCTTTAGAAAACTGCAAAAAAATAAAGTTTATTTGATTTTTATTTTTAACCCCCGACGCAAAAAGAGGGGTGTTATAAGTTTGACGTGTCTGTTTGTGAGTCTGTCTGTCTGTGGCATCATAACTCCCGAACGCATGCAGTGATTTTAATTTAGTTTTTCTTGTATTAAAGGTGACTTATGTG
>JADGIL010021138.1:0-10469 GCA_020352625.1 Cactoblastis cactorum | reverse complement strand
AGAGCCGGAGGCCCAACTTCTTCGTCCTCCCCTAATGGTGAGGGCGGAGGTTTTTTATAGGCCGGCAACGCTTCCGTAATCCTACGGGTGTTACAGTTGTTTATAGGCGGCGGTGATCACTTAACATCTCGTAACCCGCCTGCTCGTTTCTCTCTGTCATAAAAAAATAACCTATAACAAGCTTCAATAATAACATGGACGATTAATTTCCTCACATATTGTTTGAATATTCATATTAGTGCTATAATAACACGATTCGTAAACAAACTGTTGATCAAACAACGGCTGAAATAACGAACGAGTTAAATTTTAATGAAAATCCGATAATTTTATTATGTTATTTTCGATAACGGCCCATTGTCATGTTTAACGTATCGAGTTTTCAAAGGATAACTTGATAGCTTTAATTAAATCGATTAGTTGCGAATTAAACAGCGATTATGTTATTTTTGATCAACGATTTAAGTTATTCTCTTAAGAGAAATAGTCACTGATTAGTGACTATTTCTATATCTGATTAGATAGATTGCTTTTTACCCACGAAGGATATTTTATGTCATTAAAAATGACACTTGCCTAAGATTTGGTTTACGAACACTTATTAACAATTAAATTAAATTATTTAACTTTATACCACGTACGACCACACTGTGGAACGAACTGCCTCCAGCGGTATTTCCGGACCAATACGACTTCGGAACCTTTAAGAAAAGAGCGTGTAAATCCCTTAAAGGCCGGCAACGCTCCTGTGACCCCCGGGTGTTGCAGGTGCCTTTGTGCGGCGGTGATTACTTAACATCACGTGACCCGCCTGCTCGTTTGCCTCCCTCTGTCATAAAAAAAAATATATTTATATAGGTATACGTTATAGTCGAAAATGGACTTTGCGGGCAGTGAATTCGTCAGATGTCACCAAAACTTGGCAGTTTGTTTGCGCCACGCGAACTCGGAAACCTAATATACGGCCTGGCAGATATTTATGACGCTGTGTATGTGTATCTCAATTTAAGACTCACTAAAAGCCATGGCGAGGTAGAAACACATATTACAAAGCCACGTGTTAATTAATTCTGGAACTATTGCCTCTTTTGTTATGGCCTCTTTTATTATGTGGTATGGAGCCACTACTTTGTAGTGGTATGGAGCCACTACTTGTAGTGGTGTAGAGCCTACTGATTGCTTTGTTAGCCTGCAGCATGAATGGGCCGGCTCGTCCGGGGAAGTACCGCACTCCCCCAGAAGACCGACGCCTGAATAGCGGCTATCAGCCGCCATGCTGTGTCCGGTGAGTGGGAGAGCCGGAGGTCCAACTTCTACGCCCTCCCCAAATGACGAGGGCGGGTTTTTTTTATACCCCGGCAACGCTTCTGTAACCCCGCAGGTGTTGCAGTTGTCTATGGGCGGCGGTGATCACTTAACATCGCGTGACCCGCCTACTCACAAATATAAATCCAACATGGCGGAACATCCAAGATGGCGGACTAATTATTTTTAAAGCACACCTACAATATGGGTACCAAATGAAAGGGCTTGCTGAGAATAATTTGAAAATCAAAGTGACGTCATTCTAAAAGATTTTTACTTTAAATTAATTGGCTTGTACCTCGAGTCCCACCACTGGCCGTGTGCTGTAAATATCTCGTAAGGGGGAAAAACGTGCTACTACGTAGGTACTAACATTACTCTCTTTTTTCTAATATGTCACGTAAAAATAAGTCAATACACAGCAATCAAATCTAAATATTTTACCACACAAAATATCCCTTGCTAGTCTCATAGATGCATTTTGTATGCATCTATGCGTCTTAATATGAGGTCGGTTAGCAGCAGGTAGTTTTACCACCCTCGGGGGAAAAAGGGTGAGCAAAAAATACTATTATTCGACTTAATTGCTTGTCTGCAGCGTCTCTGAGAACCGACTATGCACTTGTGCAGCGAAAAAAGTGCATCTCACGATGAAAAAAGGTGTCGGAATTTTAACTAGATTATGACATATTCAGATTATCAACGTTTATTTTTATTTGGATAGTCAATTTATAAAGGAAGTGTATAGATTCCTTTTTGTCTTATAATTCCTATAGGAATTGGAGTAATGCGGGTAAAAAGGCGGGACGGCCGCTAATATATACAACTAGCTTTTGCCCGCGACTTCACTCGCGTCCAATTCGAAAGGGGGTGGACAGAAAGAGACAAAAAGTAGCCTATATCACTCTTCAACGCTTCAACTATCTCTACATAAAACAACACACTATTCCGTTGCTCCGTTTTAACGTGAATGACGGACAAACAAACGAAAATACTATCACATTTATATACATATATGGATATATCCATAGTAATAGTATAAATGTGGTAGTATTTTCGTTTGTTTGTCTGTCATTCACGTTAAAACGGAGCAACGGAATAGTGTGTTTTTTTATGTACATACTTACGTCAGGGAACCGAATGCAGAACCTCCAGATGGCGGACGAATATTGTGACCACTTCACGGAAGTTGTCAAAAATTTACATACCTAATGTTTGAAATTATTGTTTTGAATTAAGCATGTCAGGTCAGGAGGTCATTGCAGCAACCAACAATTATTTATCTTCATATTATTTCTCATCCATTGTTTGTGCTAACATAACACCTTTGATGCGAATTATCGCAAAGAGTAACCATACAATTATATCATAATATGTTCCCATCACTATTGTATACCATCTTCCGACGACAGTAAACCAGCTTATAGTCTCATAATTAATGAGAAACCTCATACTTTGCGGGCTCTCTCCCACGGGAATACTTGTAATGAACATCGCGACAAAGCCTCAGAGCAAACCAAAGACCTACCCTATTTGACGTCGACAACTAAGCTTTGTTCACTATCTAGATGCGCTTTTGCAAACTGGAAATAAAAATTTCACGGCCCAATCATCTTAATGTTAAAGTATACCCATCCCTTTCATACTTTATTTCATCTCCCTCGCTTTGGAATCCTAGACGCAGCGCTGATATCGACGCAGCCTTATCAGTGTGGCACAACCAAAGCAATTTAAACGTTATAAGTTATTAATACAGATGAGTTTTGAACTGAGTCTTCTCGTCTCCGAGGTTGTTAACATACCTGAATGGCCGTAGTTTGTAGTATTCGAGAATGGAGTCAGCTCACATTCAACGGGGCAAAGTCAGTGTCGCTCGGGACTCGAAAGGGGAAGGACGTGTTTCGCGTTGGCATCGTTGCCGGCTTTCGCGTGTGTGATTGAAATTTGCCACATTACCGAGTGAAGTTTAAAAAAAACATGTGCTTTTAATTTTCGAGTGCCGTGGTGATTGGTATTTGTTTATTTTATTTTTTGTTTTTGGATTCGAAAGGTAAGTGTCACTTTTTGTATGATTTACGAAAGGATACGAGCGATTCGCTTTTGGTATGCAACTTGGAACCAGTTTTTCGCTCGTTCAACCGTGGGAATATTGCTGGTATTGCGCCCTATTGCACGTATTTTGTCCCATTTTGGTGCTATACATATACATTTTGTTTTTATATTTCTGTATTATGGGATGGCCGCTGATAAAGAATGTTGGGTACATATTGTAGTTTTTATATTGTTGAATATATTTTAACTACCTTCACTTTGACTATAGAATACAACATTTTACTTTTGTTGATTAGCTGTATTTGTAGGATTCTCAAATCAGTATGCTATTCTGAGTTTCATTTTGGCTGTGTAGACACTAAAATTCATCGAAATCGACCCAGCCCTTACTTTTGTATTTTAGATAGATAAATATCATAAATGTCTTTTCAATCACCATAACAAAATTTAGTTACGTGGCTACCCTAGATACTATTTGTAAAGACAAAGGATCACGCTTCATAACACTTCTATGACTAGTAGATAAAATGGGTGTAATTTTTTTTTTTATTTCAATCCAATTGTTTATTTTCATTTGAAAATTAATATAGAAGGCATTGGATTTTATACAAACTCGTATAATAAAACATTAAAAACTTATTGTCTGATATATTTAAGACCATATTTCAAATTTCTATTTCAAATTATCTACTTTTCTCACAAATCTTACGTGAGTACATAATTAATGGCAAAACTGCAAACTTACAATCAAAAATTTTATGAGAATCTGGTGTCCGAACTAAGCCAAAGCTTTTAGGTAGGTACTTAAGTATCTAATAAATTAAAATTCTACTTTGAAATAAATATCCAATTTAACAACTAAAGGACTAACATTTAAAAAGACAAACAAATATATAGGTACCTACTGAACAAAAATTAAATATACCTATACCTATCTACCTATACATTAAGCTAAAATTTATTCTCAAGAATTGGTACTACTATATTTATCGTTGATAAAACAAAATTATTTATACTTGTACCAGCAACCTAAAGAACTAATAAGCAATCGTTCTACATATTTACTTATTTATTTTCGTAAGATAAGATAACAAGTCAGTTGGTATATGAATACTATCATTAAATGCCTAATAAAATAATCTATACATATAATAAAATTGTAACTGAGCTATGTGTGTACATGGGAGATATTTAAGAAAAACATATACATATAGGGGATCTTTATAGGACCTATAGAAGCCTTAACGAGTGTTCTTAGAATTTTTGTCTGTCTGTCTGTCTGTATGTTTGTACGCACATCACACAAAAACTACCGAACAGATCTGGATGAAATTTGGCACAGCGATGGACTATGACCTAGATTAAAAGATAGGCTATTTTTTCCCAGAAAAATTTACGGTTCCCGAGGGATATAATTTATTGTAATCGAGCAAGGCGCAAACAAGATACTTATTGCAGTATCCATTGGTCGGTTGAATTTGGCGGCGGCGGACCTCAGTGCACAGGGAGCAGCCGCGTCGGGACGTTCCTAGTACTCGCCTTGTAGATGGCCTTCTGAATAGGCTGAAACGGTGAAAAATTAACGTGAGTTAGCCGTGTAAACACTAATTGACTAAAAAATGTTTTGATTTTGAAGAATGTGCCAGCCGTAGCTGATTGTAAAAGCCAATCAAGGAAAAGGGAAATAACTAAATAAAAATATATAGTGAATCATTCAGATTGAGCTGACCTAAGAGTAATTGAGGTATTAAAGTATGAGAGAAGAGTATGGCTGTTAGAGAATTGTGTCCAAGACCCAGACCAATCATATTTCATCTTGACCTGACCTCTGAGATACCTCCTAAGTAGTGAAAATAAATATTATACATAATGGAAAAGAAGGCCAATCATAAAAGGATCATATTTCATCTTGACCCAGACCGGGTATCGAACCAGTTACCTCCTAAGTTATACTCGTACGTTACGGACGACATCAAATCTATTAAATTATCAAGTTAAACGGGTAATCTTATTAAATTAATCTTTGTACAGAAGGCGTTTTTCCATCGATGATAACCTAATTTTGGCTAATCTGTTATAAACTATGTAAAGATATTATTTATTTATGGCTTTCGTCACATATTTCGATAAAAATGGAATTTTCAATACATTAAATTTATTAATTACATTTATTTATTACAAAACTAGATCAATAACATTTTACTTGCATTAACTAAACCGTAGAATGTTAAGGCTAGAATTAAAAATCATACTCTATAGCAGCGGTTTTCAATCTTTTTTGGAGACAGAACGCTTTCGGGAAGCGAAAGGCTTGACGGAACCCTACAATATAATAATAGTTTTCTTAAATTAATAAATAAGAAAATAAACTGTCAAAAGAAAAAAATCTAACTAATGGGAGGTATGTACGTAACCGTTTTTTTTCACTAGTTTTGCCTGCGGCCGCTTTAATTAATTTTCATATAAAAGTTTTGCACCCATTTCACCTCCTTTGGGGTGTAATTTCCAAAAAATTACATAGTTGATATCAGGTTTAATAGAAATATTATATAAGGTGACTCAGTTCGACTGTTCTGCGCCTGTTCGCGACTGTTCAGTACCACACCCCCACAGAATACCGCCGCCAGAATGGCGGCTATCAGCCGCCATGCTCCGTCCGGTGAGTAGGAGAGCCAGAGGCCTATAATTTTACTACTACTTCCAAAGCGCAAATAGAGAAGAAGTGGCGGAACAAACTCCATAACTAAATAACATACTTAAATGTAAAGATGAAACATACTCTTTATTGTCTTTAAATTGGTTTTCCTGTAATTTATCACCAGTCAAGTGAGTTGAAGAATGACGGAATCTCCATATTTGCGAATGATCTGATGACGAGAGTAATCGTATTATTTGGCTAAAGTATTACTTATCTAATACTATCTTTTTCCAATTGCGGCTTTTGTTTTCATGGCAACGACAATATTTCGTACATCATTCAACTCCTACTTTACTTTTTAAAGTGTTCTTCTTGCCTCTCCATAACTGGAGGTTGGCCGTTAGTTTCAAAAATTCCTCTCTGCCCATCGCTAAGCGAAATAACTCTTCAACCTTGTTGATACCAGTCCACTCTTGTGTTTTCCAGCCATTTTTAAGTGTTGGTTTATAAATTCCTTTCTCTGGGCGAAATTACGGCATATAATTAAACAGTCGGTAAAAATGTCTAATAAGTTCTAAGAAAAGGTGATCTCTCGGTTAGTTAATTATCTAAATTTATGTAATTTTAGATAATTAATAGTTAATGAAATAAGCTTTTTTTTTCAAGATCGAACTAGAAGACTTACTTATATAAAAAATACTTTTACCTATCGTGTTGTAAAAAAAACTGTCCATGTACAACACCAAAATGGAATGTGACTATGGATACAGATAAATTTTCAAATCATAGCAGACCTACAATAATAACAGTTCCATCATCTAGGACCACATGATCATCTTCATTTAGATTGGTGTTTGTTGGTCCTTCACGTTATATGTATACATATAGGTATATATGTAATAGTTTTCCTGTAATGTATATGTATATACTTATGTGTATTTATTTTGTAATATATATAACGTATATAATTAAATGTAATTTATATTCGTATTATACATGTATATTTTTATTATTTTTGCCATAATTTTCCAATTGTTGCTTTGTCTATGGTCGTAATAATCTGAATCAGATTATCTAAGTAAATACTATCCTTACCATTGGCACCAAATGCTTACTTACATATACTCGGATCCCCAGAGAATCGTATACAGACATAATTTACACTCCTAGTATTCGTTATGTACACTAACAGACGAACACTCATGTTGATATCAGTATATATTAGCATAGCGATAGCATGGAATGGGATTCAGCCCTTATCAATTATGTATTGGCGTCCGTTTGTCTTATTAAAATTTAGAACACATTATTATTTAATTTTTATTCGTTATTCATTTGTTTTTTTAGCATTCCGTAGTCAAATGGTAATATGGAACACTTATAGTTACGTAATGTTCGTCTGTCTGTATACTATTACAGAAATTTAATTCGGAGTCTGTGCCTACTAATTAAAAGGATTGTGAAAAATAAAATTAGTAAGGGGTAACACTCCATAATTATTAAGTAACTAAGAGATGAAAATTATTTTTGTGAACAAATCTTTATTGGGTATCGTAGGATAGATCTTTGTTGATCTTTGATAAATGTCTAAAATAAGATTGAAAGGTAATCAAGCCCTTCTGGCATAATAGGGACCAAAACTGTTTGAGTTTCTTTCGGCATTACTTCTTAGTAGTGGTCGTTCCGAAATACTGGTAGTCTGTAGCTTGATTAAGATAATAAATGTTTGTTAGACATTGACGTGAAAAAGTATCTGTGAAGGTCTAATTTCTGAATAAATATTTTGATCTTGTCTATAATAGTAAAAAGTAGTAGTAGTATCCCTTAAAGGCCGGCAACGCTCCTGTAACCCCCCGGGTGTTTCAGGTGTTTATGGGCGGTGGTGATTACTTAATATCACGTGACCCGCCTGCTCGTTTGCCTCCCTCTGCCTCCCTCATCGAGCTTTTCTAACACACACACACTTCACATTTCTAATCTCGCCAATATATCTGGGCCGGAACTGGCAACCCAGTCTGTCATAACAAAAAAGTCTGCCCATCGCCCTCTGCCGTGAAAAATTTAATAAACAATTGGCTGTATAGAATTAAATAAATATTTCAAACGAAAATTTGTCTATGATTTATGGGATAATTTCGATATTTACATAAATTATTTCGAATCTGTCAGAAATGAACACCAGATTTTAAAGCACACACACACTTAAAGGCCGGCAACGCTCCTGTGGCCCCCCAGGTGTTGCGGGTGTCTATGGGCGGCGGTGATTACTTAACATCACGTGACCCGCCTGCTCGTTTGCCTCCCTCTGCCTCCCTCATCGAGCTTTTATTTTTGATAATTATATGGCAACCCTACACTGATTTCTAATCTCGCCAATATATCTAGGCCGGAACTGGCAACCCAGTCTCTTCAGTCACGTGAGACTCTGAGAATCGTTACGGACTACTAATTGATACCAAGGTTCCTTTAAATTAAAACCAAATTTATTAGACTTAAACGTTATAAGTGACTTGATCTGTTGATGTTATGCACTGTTATTTCGGCCTTATAAGGCACATATAGGTTTCGTTACCTTATTTAGAGTAAATTTAAAGTAAAAACTTTTTTAAAAACAAGCTTTTAAAATGACGCACTTTGATTTTTAATTTATTCACAGCAAGCCCTTTCTTTTAATACCCATACTGTAGAAGTGCTTTAAAAAATAACTATTCCGCCATATTGGATGTTCCGCCATGTTGGATTTAGAGTGGCGCCACCAAGCTGTCTATGCATTGTCAACAAACTAAGTATGTATACAAAATTTCAGCTCAATCGGTTGAAGATACATAAATGCTTTAAAATTAATTTGCAAGATTCCACCCGAAAAGACATATATACATTGCAAGTTAATAAAAGCTTGTAAAATACGGATTCAGTACGTATTTACGAGTAAATATACACAAAGCTTATTATATATTAGTTTTAACTTAAAATCCCGATATGGAAGTGAAAAAAAAGAATGTGTCAGTCGAAATTACGACCTTATTTTTTTTATTTCATGTCCAGTATTGAAAAAAGAAAATTATATTTTAATTATTTCGGATGCGACAATCTTATTTTTTATATTTCGAAGCAGATTCTCATCTCATGCAGAAGTCAATCAAGGAGTGACCTTAAAACAGTTCTTTCTCATAGTTGAAGGGCTAACAAGCTCACCATTCAGCTAAATGAACGCTTCGAATCTAGCTGAGCCAAGGCTCTGTCTATCCCGTAAGAGAAGAAGACGTTAAATTTGATCAGTCAGTCTTGTGTTGTTGAAAAAAATTACTGTAAAGCTGGGTTTAATTAGGTAAAGTAATTGATAAATTTTTTAGTCATTAAAATGAAACAAACTTAACGGATTTTATCGCGGTTTAATCACTACACACAAGGAATTTATACTGTTTTAAGATTTTAGATTGATATTATTAACGGTTTTCTTTAATAATAATATAAATCTAAAATCTTAAAACAGTATAAATTCCTTTGTGTGTAGTGATTAAACCGCGATAAAATCCGTTAAATTTGTTTCATTTTAATGTCTAATATTCGCGTAAACTTAAGAAATAATTAAATTTCTTAGTACTGTAAGTACAGAACAAAAATATAGACACCAACTACATCACTTGTCTAATTTGGTCACACTCCCACTGAGTGACGAAATGGGATGTGAACGAGTATGACAACTGGAACAATTGCACAGATTATATAATAGTCGTCACATGCTTCTTATTAGTTCCCGGGTATTGAGTACAAGGTGAATGTCTTTTGTTTGTAGTATTGATGATTCGTCATGATTTGTCAAATGGTTCTTAAGTTCAATGTTTTAACATAGATATTTTTTTTTATGTTTTTAGTAATCTTGTTTTAAAGAAGTAGCTTTTGCCCGCAGAACCGCTCATGTGGAGTTAGGTCTGTAGCCTATATTTACTCTGATGTGTAACCTATATTACTTTAAATTTTATCTAAATCCGTCCCCTAGTTTTTTTCATGAATGAGGAACAAACATACTGGTATTGACTTTGGATACGTTTGCATTTCCTTTATTAGATAACCTTTATTAATAAAGAATAAAATATCCGTGGTTTCGTAACGTGTGCCTCCATTTATTAAAAGCATATTACAAGTTGAACAATATATTATTCAAATATCTATATCGGCCGATTTTATTGAGAGATTCTGTAAGATTTTTCTATAGAGTTTGTAGGTTGCGGTATAGGATTTAAAACTATATTATAAGTATTTTAAGGTTATGTTTGTTTGTTTGATAAGGGGTTTTAAAGCTTTTTTTAGTGGCTTTGTCTTATAGTGGTAAATATTTTGTTTCATTTCTTATATTATTTTGGAAATAAATGTCTAGACACCAAAAGACTTTTTTTACGTAAGAGGGGGCGGTCGTTTGTGTCGTAGTGGGGGTTTGTGGTATTGTTTTGGGGGGGGGGGGCGGGGGGGGGGG
>JADGIL010021134.1:0-13070 GCA_020352625.1 Cactoblastis cactorum | reverse complement strand
GGGTTCCAAGATACAAAACTCAATCAAAAGTGACAGTTGTCATACATTCTTTTTCTTTACACCAATGAGTTTTATGTTTGTCTATTTTCTAACAATTTTAATGAGCCAATTCATAGAATCTTACCATTATCTATTAAGAATACGTAACGTATTCAGAGATAGGAATGTCGTCAATTTTTGCAATCTTGTTTAAGTTTTCGCACATGCGTCTCCAAGTCACCTATTGATCCCTTATCACTGAAACTTTGCAGTTGTTTTGAATGCTTATCAGTACATATTTTGTTACTAACGCGTATTAGTAGTGTCGCATCGGCTTGATTAAAAAAATGAACTTAATTCTTGATGGGATTTTTTCCAATTAGCCTTCCATGCTGGTCTGGGAGCAAAAGAAAAACGTAGAATGTACCAAACACTACTCCTCCCGCGCAGATTGTAAAAGTCAATCAAGGGAAAGGGCTTGATATAGGAATTCTCATAGGCGATAGGCTAGCAACCTGTCACTATTTCTGAATCTCCATTCCACCAATAGGCCCACTATTTTGCTAAGCGTTGTTTCCGAGTTCCGCGACTCTTGGCTCTGTCTACGCCAACTAAAGGGATATAAACGTGATACTGTATCTGTATTTTTTCCAATTTAAAATAAAATTGTAAGAAAATTAATTTTACTCTACATTTGCCTGGGCTTGCTCTTTCATGGGAATTTGAATATTTGTCTTACATAAGGAATATGATAGGCACTTACCTCTCGCCTGCAACAGGGTGGGTGTGGGTCACCTCTCACCTTAGAGTCCAGTGTTGCGTAGGGCTTCAAGTATTGTAGAATTAGCCCTCCGCCATGGTTTTCCCTAGATATTTATATTTCCCTATAACATCGAGATTAGGGATCGTTTTTAAATGATTAGTAGGTATAATATTAGTACTAATTGAAGAAAATTGTCCACATTTAGCTTCATTTTACAACCTGGCTTTGTAGCACTATATATAACAAAGAAAACAAATTACAGTACCTAAATAGTACTTATAATTATTTCACCTATCTGCTAGCATTATCTTAAGTGTTTGTTAATTTTAAAAGATTATTTGCGCGAAATGTTTTTGTTAGTTATCTTCACGTTTACGTGTATTATAATTATTTATAATTAAAGTACCTAAATAATTATAATATGTGTATTGATGTAGAAAATTACGCATTTAAAATTATAAAGAACCTACCAAATTACTAAAACAAGAAAATTCAGTGGTATTAATTTACTTTTTTATGTCATAAGCCGGCAAACGAGCAAGCGGGTTACCTGATGGTAAATGATCACTACTGCCAATGGACAATTAATTGCAAAACCAAAGGAGACAAGAGTGTTACTTACCGACCTTTTAAGAAGGTATAGGTTCGTTTGTATTTCAATATGTTATACCTAGTTCGTGTCTTTTTAAAATAAAATTTATGTGTACCTATATACACATAAATTTGATTCTAAAAAGATGTTGATGTGCCTTAATAAATAGATAAACCTGAAAATCCGACTTACATATAGGTACATAATCACGTTTTACATAATCTCTTACGAAGACCACGCTTAGCCGTATGGATGGTTCTTTGTTGGAATGGAGATATAGGAGTATTTAGTCTAGTAGGTATAATCTGAATTACGAGTAAGTATATTTTTTGAGTAGGCAGTATTATATAGGTACCTCTCATTTTCTAAATCACTATTCATAAAAATATAACATTTTTATTTTTCATAAATTGTTCACAACAGTGGACAATGTTATAAGTACTATTCTTTGTGATCCAGTGATCCAATAGCGTGTGGCTTGCGATCCGGAGATTGTGGGTTCGGTATTTACTCGCATAACATTAATGATAAGTAAGTACTTATATGTAACCTCACTAAAAACCTAGTTAATGTGTCCCGGACTCTGACGCGGCACTTTGATAGTGCTTCTGGGAATACGCTTGATCATCATCACTTAGGTAATTAAATCACCCGTGATACAGCGTCAGAACTGAACTCAACTTTAATATGATGTCATTATTTTAATTTGGATAGGTATGTCATTAATTTCCGATCTATAAAAGAACAACTAACGTTAGTTTCAATTTATAATTAGCAACCAAATCACTTGCAACACGATTAGCATCATGTCGTCATGTCTTATTTTAGATTTAATCTCCATATCTAGGCGATAAAGAACAAACAATTAGAAATTTCGCAACGTTGTGCTAGCCGTGACGACATGTGTTACGCACTTTCATGCTGTTTTCTAAGTTTCGTTGAGTCTGTCTATCCCGTAAGGGATAGACAGAGTCAAAAGTCGCGAGGCTTGAAGGCCAGGCTTAGCAAAATGGTGGGCTTACTGGTGGAATTGAGATTCAGAAATAGTGACAACCCATTGCCTACGAGAATTCCTGTTTGAAGCCTTGATTTAAAATACTATGTGTTGATTTATTTAAAATAATCCTGTAGACCAAAAATAAAATCATTTTCGAATTTCTTTTGGGAATTCATCATTCAATATTTCCTTGCGTGCAGTGATTCCGTGATCCATTTTATCACCCGGGGAGGTCTTGGGGTCAAAAGGGAAGGAAAATTTTGCTTATCTGCCCTTCTGAGTTATTTATATCATCGGCGTTCTTTGTTTATACATATGAATACATTTATATATATTATACGTTTATACATTTTTTCACGACTTGGGTTAGTGGTAAAGCTTATTTCTTTGATTGAAAATTTCTCGGTGTAATGTCATAGTCCAGCAATATCCAGTAACGTCATAGAAATCGATCTTTATTTTTTAATGACCAAGTCTTGGATATATATATATATATGCATCTAATCTTGGATGTATGTACATTTTATTTTTACTTACGGTGTCTTTTTCCTCACCGTTTCTTGAACTTCTACAAACTTCAAGATGAAAATGAGCCAAATGTTAAACACATTTTCATTCTCGAGATTTTGCGCTACAAAAAAACAGTTATTTTTTAAATATAAAGAAGTTAAGAATAGGTAAGTATAGTTTAGTCCAGTTAAAACTCTTTAGAAAAACTTTTAACTTAATTTAATTTATATTTTTTAAGAATTTAAATATTTGTTATGAATAAATAGTTTGTGAGAAAAGTCATAAATAGGCATTGCCGACTTGAAATAAAATATTGTATAAGATTATGACA
This sequence comes from Cactoblastis cactorum, assembly GCA_020352625.1. NCBI lineage: Eukaryota > Metazoa > Arthropoda > Insecta > Lepidoptera > Pyralidae > Cactoblastis > Cactoblastis cactorum. Next base: position 9,898 of record JADGIL010021134.1, on the reverse strand, counting down.
TCAGCCAAATACAAGATATTATATGAATGTATGTACCTCCTACGTTATTACCGAAACATCGTATGTTCATCATGTGACTGAAGGTATAGCATGTGCCGAAACAAAAGGTGGGTAAGTCCGTGATAACGTGATAATAGTGATTAGAGATAAAATTACCCGGGTGTGCCATTCCGTCTCTGTTTGCCTCATGCTATTCGTGACGTGACATGTTTGTTTACAAAATACACAAGTTCATAGCGACATTGTTCTACGTCTTAGTTAAAAAAATGATAAGATGTATTGTTTCTCATATAATTAGGAATAAAAACAAACCTACACGATGTTCACTTGCCTAATTTTTTTTTTATAAATCTTCAGTGCTGGTCTGAGCGAGAAAGATAAAACTTAGAATGTGTCAGCTGATTCTCTTTTCGCGCAGAATGTAAAAGTTAATCAAAGGAATGCGCTTTATTAAGGGGAATCTTTTCAAAGGCGATGGGCTAGTATCTCATCACTAATATTTGCATCTCCATTCCACCAATAAGCAAAAAACAGTCTTCGAGTCTCGCGACTATTGGCTCTGTCTACCCTGAAGCGTGATAGGCGTTATATATTTTTCAGATGTCTGAAAGGTTATTTTCTGTTAGATTTTATATTTATTTATTGCTCATTCTATAGTTTCTAGAGTTTTCAGTTAAAAGACACATTAAAGTACATACAAAGTCGGAACAAGATAGTAGTTCCAATATAATGTTGTAAGATAATAGTATCACAGTAATTAGGTGTCAACGGAAAGTTTACTGAGAGATCGATTGACCATTAATCAAACTGGAACTTCATGTACATTGTTATAGTGTGACGAAAGAGCGGAATGACGAAATAATTAATTAAAATAACAAAAGAATTGATTTGTTTTCGAACTTATTTGTTTAAATTTATCTACATATTACCTAAAATATACACATATATACTGTATATGGTTTATGCTCTGTGCCTATAATAGTTACATATATTCAAGAGGAAAAATATTTTATCTGTATATTTGTCTTTTTACTGTCTCATATTTAGGTAAAGCGCGTGTGACACTAGAGGTGCGGGCGCCCAAATGCTGCGTTAAATGCTTGCCATCCAGCCAGGTGGGCCCCATACCTTTGTCTGCTTCGTTGTATGAAAAAAGTTATGGGAAATCTGGTGTAGGTTTAATTTTCATGCGCCTTGTATAATATAACCCGAATAATAATTTTATATCTTGTTTTTATAACATATATATTATATTGTGCTTATATATTTACCAGAAGCGTTTAAAATAAACATGTAACTAACGTTTTTTATAAATATATTTAAATTTTCACGAAGAAATTATATTGAAACACGAAAGTAAAAGAAGATCATGATTTTGCTCATTATATTCCTATATGCAAATCCAAAAGCAAGCTATGCCTTCATGGCATGCTTATTGCTTAGTTCTACGAAAACTTTTTAGGTCCAACTGTAACTTTCTGTTTCCGTCAGATGGCACTGAATGTTATCCTAAGCCATCTAAGTGTTACTTTTTCCATCGATTATAATAGATGGCGCTACTAGTATCAGTTTTGAAATTTATGTCGAGCGACCTGCTTACACTAGCTCAAAATAAATATTACTTATGTATACTTACGGACTGAATAATTTAAACTGAGAGTATAATTACTCTTACGTGTTTATTATAAAACTGTTTTTCTTGAATACTAAGAGCTAACTTTCTAAATCTGTTCGTTAATAGGGTAATCTTCGCTAATATTGAACCGATTTTAAAGGTTTAAATATATCTGACAATTACGATATAGTCTATCTGAATTTCACGCGGGCAAAGCGTCGAGCTAATAATACATATATTCCCTGTAATAATTATTATGTTTCTCTTTAACATATCAAGGGGATGGAGAATCGGATTTTTGAGAGGTATCATACTTTAACGACTCATTTTACGACTTCTTTTTTCTAATTCGTCCTACATTCTATTCCTAACACATACTCAGCTCATATTAGCGTAAGTTAATTGAGTTAGGAATTGATATAGGATTTTATGTGGTATGGAGCCACTACTTTGTAGTGGTACGGAGCCACTACTTGTAGTGGTGTGGAGCCTGTTGCTTGCTTTGTAGCCTGCAGCATGAATGGGCCGGCTCGTTCGGGGAAGTACCACACTCCCATAGAAGACCAACGCCTGAATGGCAGCTATCAGCCGCAATGCTCCGTCCGGTGTGTGGGAGAGCCAGAGGCCCAACTTCTTCTTCTTCTTTTTGGGCCTTCCCAAATGGGGAGGGCGGAGGTTTTTATAGGCCGGCAACGCTTCTGTAACTCCGCGGGTATTGCAGTTGTCTATGGGCGGCAGTGATCACTTAACATCTCGTGACCCGCCTGATCGTTTGCATGTAAAATAAAAAACTCTGACATATAAAATAAAAAAACAAGAAAATAAAGTCGTGAGGATGAGTCGTCATAGGATTAATACTGAACAACCCGACACATGTCCAATATAGTTTTTTTGATATTTACCGGTAAAAAGGAACTATGTATATACCATTTCGATTGAAAAAAAATATTTCACTTGAATCAATTTTTAAATTTATAACAATAATCAAGTGAAATTATTTCACTAACAATTTTTTTTTTTAATATTACCACAGGTTTATAGAGTTCATTAGTATAGAAAAATCTGAAAAAAAAAATACACTTTTCACTTAAATACTTTTTTACTATTAAACTTTTGTACTATTAAAATATGTATGATAAATATTTTAATAGACATATAGTTATTTTTATATTAGTAAATTTGAAATATTTATGTTATTTTCTTAATAATCCTGATATTCAATTGCTATTTACGTAATAATTGCGTTTAATTAGAATTATTTCTAAATATTCTTAATTTGGAATTAATGTGTTTGTCGATAACTACTCTCAGACTATACTTAGACTATTTCACTTCCATGCTGGTCTGAGAGCGAAAGAAATACGTAGAATTTCGTGCTACTCATTCCGCGCAGGTTTTGTAAAAGTCAATCAAGGGAAAAGGCTTGAAACAGGAATACTCATAGTAGTACATAAATCTCCATTTCCCCAGTAAGCCCACCATTTTGTTAAGTGCGGCCTTCGAGTTAATTTTGTCTACCCCGTCTAAAGGGATAAAGAAGTGATACTACATTTGTATGTTTAATTTTTATTGTATTTTTCGTTTGTGCTCGTTATGTCAACTTCGCAAAATGACAACCGGCCACAAAATACTTAGCCTTTTCTTGAAAAGTTAACTTCTCAAAAAGACAAGTTCTTATAATGTCATCTTCTCACAATGATAAGTTCTTATAATGTCATCTTCTCACAATGACAACTTCGTATTTTGCCAATTTCTCATTATGTCAACAACTAAATGTGTATGATTTATGAGTGATTTATGGAGCTTAGTCGTAAGACGTCTCTAAGCCATTTATGGATCACTAGTGACTAGTGTCTAAGTTTTAAATATCTTCTACATTCTATCTAACTAACCGGAAACTATTTAAACATCTATCATATTACTTAGCTGTGACTAATTGCAAACATGATTATCCATTATGAAATCACTGTTCACAGGGCAGGATGGCCTATCTCTTTTAGAGTGATACTTGTATTTAGGAAAGTTACCCAGACGCCGCCGCTGTCTGATTGGAAAATTACGCCTAAAGCAACCTGCTATGTTTATCAACATTTGTTCAGTAGCTCACAATCACATGATAGGATTTGTTTACTAGCTTTGCTTGTTATGTTTTCTTTTTTAGGGTTCTTTGGAATTAAATTACGTAAGATTAATATGATGTGTATTGTTTTTTAAAATTCATAATTTCATTCGCAAATAAGGTTTTTACCATTCTTTAATGTATTGATAATATAATAGCTTTTCCTCTAATTTAATACACTTTTTATCTGCTTGCTTTGAAGGTAGTTGGGATTTAATTTTGGAATATTGAAAATGTCTGTCAAATATTTTTTGAAGTTTTGTTAGGTTTAGTGTAGGGGTTAAATGTTAAGAATGAAATACAGAATAGTTTAAAAAAATAATATTTTTTATTAACTTATTCTTTTGTAGTTCACGATTTTGTGAAATCTTTTCAACGATAAAAAATATAACAATTCGACCTCAGTCAGGCTCGATACAACATCTCTTATACAATAATATTACTCTTTAATATCACAATAGACTTAAAGGCTATTTTATTAAAGCTTTGAAGTTGAACTTACGAGCTAGAATTTCCCTAAACTAGTTAAAATTGTGAGATCTAGAGTTGTCGGCAATATTTCACATGAACAACACTGAACTTGTACGACGGCGGACTCAGGGCGAGGCGGCTCCGATCGGTGCTGGAACAGATGTGACCGCGGAGCCGGTCCGCGAGGACGGCTCCTACCACGGTCTCCACACCTTGCTGTAGCCGGTGGTGCAGTCCAACGGGGTGGCCGTGTGCATGTGCACCGGCGACGCAGGCGGCGAGGGTGACACGTAGCCGGAGGAGGAGGAAGAGGCGCTGGACGGTGCGGGGCTGGGCGGGCTCGCTGGTGGCGTGTCGGCACTCGCGGCCGCGCGCTGCATGTCGTTCAGTCTGTGTCCGAGGTGGGTCATCAGCTGGGTGCCCAACCTCACGTCAACTCCAGGGATGGATGCCAGGCAACGGGACACCTCGTTGGCTGCGTAGGTGAATCCAGCTCGGAAGCGATCGGCGTCCACTTTCGGGTTGAGTGACAGGCGACGCTGGTTGCGAAGTTTGTGCAAATGGCTGACGGTTAATTCCAAAATATCAGCTTTTTCCAATTTAGCGACGTTCTCTCCTTCTGATTGCAGGGCGCTGACCATCAGCTCCTTGAGCTCATCGAGGCAGCGATTGATGCGAGCGCGTCTCTTGCGCTCAAGCATCGGCTTCATCACTTTGCGATATTGATAAGTACGCGAGACGGGCTGCGGACCGTCTTCGGCGAGCGAATACGCGATCTCGTAAGACATGTTGGACATTTGTGTGAGTGAGTGAGCGTGCATTAGCGCTAAGCGTTGAACGCGGAATGCGATGCGGTCGACTGGCGGGGGCTTATATACAGATCGGAGGGCGCGCGATCGTGGGAACGCACGGAGCTGTCGAGTTCCCACACGCGCCACCTGTGCGGAGCAGCTGCCGCCGGGGCGCGGGGGGACACGCGCCGCGCCGCGCGTGCGCGCCGTAAACAATCGCTGGCGCGGGCGCACGCCGCGACGCCACAGACCAGTAATTGCCGATCTACTTGCTTGCTACCGATCACCGAGCTCATGACCTTACTTACATTTACGTTAGATGACATTTTAACTAAGTACGTGAGAGCTTGGCGCTTCCTGGTAAAGACCATCTCGCAACTTCACCTGATATAAGTAACTCTAGGGATGGGTTGTGTAGGCGAAGAGTAAGTTACTGGTTTTATTGAAGTTACTATGTCAGTGAAAAATTAACATTTTACAAAGAATAAACTGATGCTAATAAATATTAGATGTAGGTAGATCACCGTAGCGTTTTCATAGCATGTTGCTACGCTATGCCGAAATAATAGTTCCGATAAGAAATACAAAAATATATTTTTTTTATAAAACATTAGTCTAAAGAAATTTGTGATTTTATTTTTAATAGTGGAAATCATCAATGTTTACAGTTTACGTATCAACATCAATATGTAAGTATAAAGAAGATAAATTTTAATTTAAGGCAAGTGTACTTACTGGGCTGGCGATCAATCACAACGCATCATATACCAATCTCAATTACAATCCGATAGAGGCTGGCTACTGGGCATCCATTCAACATTACTTGCATAATTATTGACGTTCACTCTTACGCCCCAAATATGATACACTTGCTTAATGATGCGATATAGTAAAAGCCGAGTCAGCGATATAATGCAATTTTGAATGCATTTTGATTTTTGTTTATTGATATGTTTGTCCGTAGTAGATGATGGTGTAATGACTTATCAAAGTAGAAAGCGGATGCTCGTTGAACATATTAAAAATAAAAATATATTAGGATTTAAATTCTTCAGACTGTAAACAGGATAAAGATAGAAAAAAGTGCAGATTTGTAAGGTTTTTTTTTATCATAAGCCTTTCAGTTTGTTTAATAAAAATGGTCTACCTATAACATCTAGTTATTATGTTAAATACATATTATGTTACAACTCCACTTGTTCCTGTCAATAAATTGTAATAATGTACAAATTGTATGATAGTGAGTGCTTGTTTCGCTTTCTCAGTCATTTCCTTACGTCTCAACAGGATAACTGATGAAAACTTATTACCTATTACAAGAAAAAAAAACATTTATGTAGTTGCACGTATTCGCATATATAACGTGTACAAATATATGAAATGAAATTCATGATATTTACAACAGCCATCAAATGACGCGCAGCACAGATGAAAAATAAAGATAAGCTTCTGCAACCGGTTTTGTCCATTTATTTCGCTTACGGTAACGTGCGTGCGCAGGCGGAGAACTGTAGGTAGCCGAGGCGATATTTTATATGATAATTATTTCGTATATCGGTACCATTAAATCATAAAATTATTATATTATTTGTTAATGTAAATGTAGATATAAGTGTGTGTAATTTTTTTTTTGTAGATACTGTATCACGTTTTCGTCCCATAAGGGACACGGACAGCTGAATTATACCTATAGATAAATTAGTGCACGAGTGTTTGTAAGGGTTGATAAGATTCTCTTAAGAACTAAGTTAAGAAACTATGAACCGCATTTTAGAATGAGATGTTTTGATTTTGGGATGATTTTAGTCCAGTACAAGTGTCATTATAAGTATATTATTCTATTTATTATATGCTAAAATGTGTTGGCAGAACCTTTACCACTCATATTGTAAGGAAAAGTTTCAAACAGGAAAATCTTTCCATAGACGATAGGCTAGCAACTTCATGCAAGTAAGTAGACATGTAATTAATAAGTAGCAAGTAAAGTAATAAGAGCAAACAAAAGCAAGCTCGCCATTCGGCTATGGCTGAGTTTCATGATTACTGGCTCTGTTTACTTCGTAAGGAATAAAGAAGTGCTACTATTATTTAATTATAATTAATCATTACTTCTGTTCAAAGAGTAAGTATACAAACATGCCTAATTTGAGTAAACACAATCTATATGCTGTAAGTAAAAAGTGTAGGCGTAAGCGCCCACGCGTGCCCGGCCCGAGTTTGTCAAGTCTCACCGAAGTCATTTATTGCTCATACGGAAATGTTGAGAGCATAGAATCAAATCTATACTTACCTATACATATAATAAAACTGTAACAGAGCTATGTCTATACATGATAGATAGTCAAGAAAAAAATATAGGGGCTCTTTATAGGGCCTATAGAAACGAAAACGATTATTTTTAGAATTTTTGTCTATCTATATGTGTGTAAGAACTACTCAATGGATTTTGATGCGGTTTACACAGTTGTATTGTAAGAAGTCTAACTCAAAATACAGCGTTGGTTTCATCTTGATACGCCGCTTAGAACTCGAAATATTGACAACAATATAAGTACTTAGTTACGCGCGAACTATGGCATAAGCTACTTTAAAATAATTGGTTTATGTCAAAGTAACTCTGAAAAAAGTTGTCAAATTACTGTCGGTACGTTCTATTTTAAATGTGATTTAAGTCATTTTTTATATATTTTTTGTAATAAGTTTTCGATGTTTTTATACAGTGTAATATATAATTTGTTTCTTAGAGTTCTACTATAGCAGTTTGATGTTTCTCCGTAATGCAAGAGCAGTTATTCACATTACATTATCCACATTTTGTTTGCAATTAAGCGAATTTTACGCATTATAAAATAAGCTAAAATTGCAGGTAGGTTCTTTATCAATGTCGTATTTTCCATCAGAGTGAATAGTTAATCTATTTCCGGATGTTAATTAAAATATAAAAATTACATTTTAAAAGTATTAAAAGTGTCGTTGGTTCCATATTTGAGAATTTTTCATTTTCTGAGCTGAAATACACAGTGAATTATCGATCAATTCTGTTCTTTCTCTATTTTTAAGGTTCGGCAACATTGAAATATAATCAATTTATTGTTATTGGTCGTCTCGTTTTAGTTGGGCTCTGCGAGGGTGTTGGTGGGAACTTGATAATTTGGCTGCCCAACGCTGGAATTCTTTTTTATATGGGTATGATGATAGTACGAACAGCTTGCCTTTATATTCTTGGTACGGTCAACAGCAACCTACAAAAATTTATGGCAAATTAACCACATGAAATATGTATAAAATATGTACCTATGTTTAAAATATGTATGTCAATATGTGTAATTGTTAAGAAGTTAACAATTCATAAATTTAGCTTACAATTTGTAATTTATTTTTTCAAAAATATTTTTATTTAGAAATTAGACCTTCAAAGGTGTCATTATTCAATAAATATAACTCACAACCACCACCACTGCAGAGAAGAAACTTTGCATTTTTAGAACTCAATTAGTAATGCTACGCTATTAGTAGTCGTTTATAAATTTTATAAAGTCATTATCATTGCATGCGTAAATAAATGAGTAACTGTTTTAAGGTTATGTTACATGTTTTGTGGTTTTCCTGCACACGCCAGAATATTTTTGCATTGTTAAGCAGACCGATCTAGGCTACTTATCTGTATTGTATGACATATACTAATGCGCAAGTTTATTGGAAAAATCAGGATTTATTCATTAATTATTCCATAATTTTGCTACGATTTTATCGTCAATTTTATATCCAATTGACAACTTTTCAAAAATATGGAAATCCATAAAGGTATTGAGGCTTGACGTGTATGTGCTAAAAGAAATAACTATTGATTACATAAGCAGCATTAAAAAATATATTATCTTACTAAAGTAATCTAGTTATTTATGTAATTATAATAAATTCATCTCTTCTAAACCTTATCTCAATGTATAGTCAGGCAAGCACGAGCTGAAACGGAACTAAAAAATATTACCACTGGTAGCACAATTTCGACAATGTCATTCAAGTACGTAATATATAATTTCATGACATCTGTATTATTTATTCGTGTATTTTTATTTTGTTGGTGTAAAAAGTGCTCAGTTCTGATTAAAATGAACAAGACTATAACCTCTTAGCTCCGATGGAAATATTATTTACAAAGTTCAATAGTGATGTTTGGCTGAATACGAAGCTGGAAAATTTTTGTCCAATCACTACATTATTTTTTAAAGAACTGCCGAAAAATCAGGTAAATGCTTATTTTCTTTGCATAATATCATATAAAAATCTTGATTTAACTTATATTGCGTAGAATAAACCCTTTATAAATGGGTACTTAAAATTTTAATATACATTATGACATTTGGGGTTATGTTTACAAAATGCACGACATTATTAGATTAGGGTCATCTAATTTTGACACTTTTTACTAAATTAGATACTTACGATTTTTGCTTTTATTACAGAAACTATAAAACAAATATAAATATTGCGACAATTTTATAAAAGATAGTCATGGATATCAAATGTTGACCACTATATATATTTACTTGCATTTTTTTAGTAACTCCGCCAATATTATTTGACTAATTCCTATGGAAGAACTAAGATATAAAGCAGTTATTTCTACACCAAGAAAACAAAGTAGGTTGACTTAAAAACTCATGTGAACATATAAAGAAAATATTAGGTTGGGGAAAAAGTCTTTTCGCATTATAGTATGTATGAACTTGTAATAAAATCTCTTTGGCTATAGAATTTAAATCTAGCTGGTTTTGGTATCATTGAAAGTTAAAATTTTATAGAACATAATTCTAAATTCAAATTAGGAAAATGTGTAATTATCATTTGTTTTTCGTACTGTCAAGATAAGTGGATCTAATGAAGAAATTCGATACATTT
>JADGIL010021133.1:0-18570 GCA_020352625.1 Cactoblastis cactorum | reverse complement strand
TGGCCGGTTATTTATTTATTGAAATATAGAAAACTATTTAAGTATGTAATTCAATTCAATTCCTTTATTTTGCTTCAAATGTGGTACACATATACAGATGTTGATAAGATGTCGGTTTCACACATTTCACCAGACCCTGGCATGCAAAATATACATCAATAATATTAAAAAAAACTATAATTAAACAGTGCTAATTCGATTAGATTCGTTTAGTCCTACGCGAACGTGACTCATTTGCAAGGCCAAATTAAGGATATTTGTCATTATTTATTTACTTGATTTCACTATCAAAATTGTCACTCTCATTATTTATCAGAATAATTTGATGGTGATGTCGTCCGCACTATACCGTGACTAGACAATATGCAGTTGAATAAAACACAGACCAATATTTAAGACCTACACTGTAGACAACCTCAGTAGTTTATAAAGTGTGTTAGTTTACTTATGTAATTTGTAAGTGTGTAATAAGTTATTTTGTGAAATAAAATAAGAAAATCCGTACTTAAACGCTTGTGAACACGTCAAGGCTTATAGTAATATCGTTTTTGCCACACGAATTTTATTACGAGACTGCATTTATATATACCTTATAATCTGGCTGCAAGCGTAGAGTACTTTGTGTTATGATAGTTACCTTGGTTGCTAACAACATATAATGTCCCCTCATGCACATTTAATAAACACCTCCACATTATTACACTGCGTACATGTTAGACCGCAGCACATTCAGCTGATTTAGCATTGTAAATTGTAGAAAAAGGTGATATATTTTCTAATAAAAAATCGTTACATCAACATTTATTACTTCTTCATATTTTATATGGATTAGAACTGCCTTACAGTGATTTAATGTGTTTTTTTAATATGAAAAATATTTATATATGTATGATACACATAGAAACTGCCCCTTTCAATTTAGGGTAATTCTACTATGACTCAAAAATTTAGTCAAAATAACAAAGACTGTTGAGGTGACTAGTTTTAAAAAGTTTAAATTAGTTTTAGACATCGAGTTTGTAACGTTTATTAAAATCTCTATCATGAAATTAAGACCCCTTAAGGCTTTTCTTTCGGTATTTAACAATCTTAGTTACGCTACAAATTGCATTTAGGAACGTTAACTGATTTTATTGAAATTTGAACAATCTCTTATGCAAGCTGTAGTCAGTACTCTCAACCCATGAACCACTTAAGTACTTGTAAGTACCAATTTCGCTCAATCAATTTATCATACAAAGAGATTACAATTTGCTGGTTTTGATAACCTTGTAAATTTGATATAACATTGAAAACAGTCAACTAACCTTTTTTAATATATAAGATTACTCTGTTTGGTTTCCAATCGGATATACCTACCAAAAAGGTTTGTCGTGTGTTTTATTCTGGAGATAGAAGAAGATTTCCGTATCTAATGCAGTCTGAGTTGTATTAATCTTGCAATACGGGCCATATCCAATTCTGTATCTAGTCTACGTCTTCAATATCTGAACTTCGACCAAGATTTGTCCTGCTTGATAAACATTCTAGAAACGCATAGAATTTTTTATTGATTTTTCAACTTTTATAGTGTGTCTATTAAATAAACTTTAGTTTTTAAGGCATTTCTGGATATTGAGTTTGTTTTAACTGCGTTGAACGGTTGCAGTCGTCATGTTTCGTTAATATCCAGTGTCAATTGTGTAAGGGGGGGAGACATGCGTAGCATATCCGACCTATTTCCACCTGATGTTTACATCATGTTGTTTATTATCAATACCAGCGGACATGTTGTGCTCATGATGTCATACCCCTCTCGATCGTAAACTGGAGCTGTTTAGTAGCAGCATGTTAGTTTTGCGCTTGCGTCATGTTACTTCACCTATTTTCAGATCATAATCGCTGCTTATAGTTAAAATTATCAAGTTGGTCTCAGGCAGGCCTCTCGGAGAGCAAGGCCGCTTTGACGGAGCCCTTCGTGGCTGGTGTGACGTCATAAGTTGATTAGAGTGAGCGCATCTTACGATCGATCGATATTTACCTTTATTTTTAACTAGCGACCTAGTTTCGCACGTGTTTAAAACCCTTCCTAGTGAATAACCCTATCTATTAAAATAGTGCATCAATATTTGTTGCTAATTTTAAGATTTAAATATACATACATACCTCCGTGGTGTAACGGTTAACGTGTCTGCCAAAACTCTGGAGGCCCCAGGTTCGATCCCCGGTCAGGTCATGAAGGAAAATAACCTTCTTCTGATTGGCTTGGGTCTTGGATGTTTATCTATATATGTATATATTATAAAACTGGCTAATGTCCGCGACTTCGTCTGACCATTGGATACTATATCTTGTCAGCTGCTCGGTTACAAAAAATTATATCCCTCGGGAACCGTACATTTTTCTGGGATAAAAAGCAGCCTATCTTTTAATCTAGGTCATAGTCCCTCATTATGCTAAAATTCATCCAGATCTGTTCGGTAGTTTTTGTGTGATGCGCGTACAAACATACAGACAGAAAGACAAAAATTCTGAAAACAATCGTTTTGGCTTCTATAGGTCCTATCAAGATCCCCTTTATATGATTTTCTTAAATATTTCCCATGTACAGACAGACATAGCTCAGTTACAATTTTATTATATGTATAGATATAGTATCTTTGAGTTAGTATCCCATAACACAAGTCTCGAACTTTTAATTTGGGGCTAACTCAATCTTTGTGAATGACCCCTATATATTTTTTTATTAATTTATATACAGACAGCGGAAAGCGACTGTTTTATACTATGTAGTGGTGCCGTTTTCACATTATCTTGCCAATATGTTTATCATCTGAAGAGATGGAAATCACTACCGCAATCACTTTGTAATTTGGAACGGCATAGAAGTAATTATATTTTCGACGAGATAAGGCGTTGAACATGATTTATTAATTAATAGGTTTTTAAGTACCACTTTGTATGGAAGAAAAAAATATTTATAGGTATTGAATTAAAAAAATGTTTAGTTTCGTACTAGCGATCTCCTAGTACATATATAAAAATGAAACAGGTAGATAAATATCATTAAAATTAATAGTTTTTATAGTTATGCAGTAACGATTTTTAATATGGCAGTAAAAACTATACGATTCTCCTTAGTGTGTACTTCGAGCTCCGGTCAGGTCATGATGTTAAGTGACCTTTTTCTGATTGACCTGGGTCTTGGATGTTTATCTATATACATATGTATTTATTATAAAATTTAGTATCGTTGAGTTAGTATCTCATAATTCAAGTCACGAACTAAGTTTGGGGAAAACTCAATTTGTGTAATTTGTCCATAACTCAATTTGTGTAATTTGTCCCTATATATTTTTATTTATTTAATTACGTGTATTTGTAATAATACATGATAACATTTTCCATATCTTTATTAATTACTACATGCAATGCATAAACAACAATGTTCTGTAGGTAATGTTGGCATTTTAATAACTAATTAACGTCGGTATAGGTATAATGATTGATTGACATTATAGTAATACACGAACATGTGAATTATTGTAGGTTTCCCCATGATTCATAGGTAATCAGAGTCCAGAGCTTTCCGTAATGAAGTATTTTTGTACCATTTGTTTTAACCCCGCAAAAAGAGGGGTGTCATAATTTTGACGTGTCTGTGTGTGTCAAAGTGTATCATAGCTTCCAAACGGGTAAAACGATTTGGATAATTCTTTTTTTGTTAGAAGGTGACGAGAGTATTCTTGGCTATGTGTTTAACCAACGACGAAAAAAAGTTGTATTTGACGTGTGTGTTTTGTTATATTGTAAAGAGGGTTTTTAATATTTTTTTAATTATTTATGCTAAAATAGCCTTCGAAAATTGGGAATTATTTATAAAGATAAAACTGAAAGCAGAATTTTATGATTGGGCCAAAAAATCCGTAAACATGTCATGGATACCTATATGGCATACATTCAAAGAAATATTTAGTCGACATAAAAAAAATGTCGTAGGACTTCTCATCACTATAAAAATAAAGAAGACCGTTTTGGAAGAAATTATAGATATATGGGCAAATAAAATAAGAATACTATACTGTATGTCAATTGGTAAAATATAGTTGTGGATTATTACAGACAGACAGAGCGAAATTATTACATTCGAGTGTAAATTTTTTTGAAAAAATATCTGGAATCTATTGGCTTAACAACTAGGTTACTATTTCCGTAGCCAAATTAACAAACACAACCACATCGATTGTCAGCGAGTTTAATGAGCATATAATGTACATATCTTGTGTTCAGAGTTTAAGATCAATAACACATGTCCGTACAGTTTAAAGGATAACATTGTTTGATTTATGCTTTAGACCTCTATACTTCCTTTTAACATCGAACTGTTAAGATATTTTTAACCCCCGACGCAAAAAGAGGGGTGTTATAAATTTGACTTGAGTGTGTGTATGTGTCAACTCTGTATGTGGCATCATAGCTCCCAAACGGGTGAACCAATTTGGATATTTTTTTTATGTTAGAAAGGAGACTTAGTTGAGAGTGTTCTTTCCTTTTAACCCCCGACATAAAAGTTGGGTAAGTTTCACGTGTATTTTGTTATATTGTGTCGTGGAATTTATTTTTATTTTTAATTACTTTTAACACATTCATTTTGAAATGATTACATCATTAATAAATCGATTATTGACGTTTCGATCGTGTAACCACAATTGTTTGTTTATATCAATTGAATTGTGTATATAGAATTCTGTGGGTACGAGCATTGTTTCGTCACACATTCCCGCTGTAATAAATATTTACGATATCGATAATGTTATTCGTGCAAACAATTTTTGTTTACTTTCTCCATTAATCACATATGATTGTTTATTTAATAATTTTAATTTATAGGTTTAAATTCCAGTGAAATTCGGCCTAGAATGTTCTTAGGTTCTTTATTTAAACCCCGACGCAGAAAGAGAGGTGCTATAAGATTTACATCAATGTTTATGTGTGTGATTTGTATGTGTCAGTGTGTCTCTCCGTAACATCGTAGCTCTCAAAGGGTTGGACCGATTTCGAAGCGGTATTTTTCATTCGAAAGCCATTTTCCTGGCGGTGGTTTAAGCTATTTTTGGTAAAAATCGGTTCAGTATTGCGAAGAATATCAGGTCTGTTCCAAAACGATGTAAGGCACTTTTTCGAGTTTGTGTCAACGATTTTTTTTTATATTTCAATTAATCTTTTCTTTGTGAATAAATGCTCATTCAGTTAAGAATTACTTTAATTCTCAACAGAATTATGTTTACTTCTAGATTTCAAAACTATTTTGGCAACCTATAGTTAACACAAGTATAGATTATTTTTATTTAGTCCTTCTTATTTTAGAATTTGACATTATATTTGAAAATAATTTCTTTTGTTGTTCCTAGGTTAAAGGCCGGTTTCACCACTTATAAATAATTATTTTTGATAGCTTTTGATAGTTATTTGATTTGAAGAAAAGGATCATAAGCCTGAATCACTATATGTATACACTATAGGTAAATTTTTAACAGACTATTTAACTATTAACAAATTAAGTGGAATAACTAATTAAAATAAAGAGATGCTATTAAAATTTTTCCTTCGTTAGCAGATTAGCGTACGATTAATCGGGTGTAACGGTTCGTCACAATCTATATCCCAACTAATATTATTTGTGTGAAAGTGTGTATGTTTGTCCGTCTTTCACGTCATAACGGAGCAACGGATTAGTGTGACTTGTGAAGATAGTTGGAGGGCTGGAGAGTGTGTAGGCTACATTTTTATTTTTTATAAACCCCCATCAATCCAAAATTGATGCAAGCGAAGCCGCGGTCAAAAGCTAGTAGTATTCATTAATTCAAGTGCTTCGCCGGATACTGTAGATTGCCACCAAAGCGATTTACAACCGACCGCGTTTTTGCTGCCATTTTGCTTTTATTTATTGCCATTTCTATATATCTTTGTTAGTTTAATAAAGACCTATGAACTACCTTATGCCCGCGACATCGTCCGCGCGTAATTACACTAGTCTATACTAATTGTATAGACTAGCCGACCCGTGCCCACTCTGTTGGGCGTTAAAATATAGCCTATAGCACTCCTGAATAGTGTAGCTTTCTGATTGTAAAAGAATTTTCATGATCGGTTTAGTATTTTCGAAGATTAGCCCAATTTAAAAACAAACAATCAAAGTTACAAACTTTACCACTTTAAAGGTCGGCAACGCTTCTGTGATCCCCCGGGAGTTGTAGGTTTCTATGGGCGGCGGTGATCCCCTAGCATCACGTGTAATGCCTGCTCGATTGCCTCCCATTTTCATAAAAAAAAATATTAGTATAGTAGATTGTCAATCTTTGTGTGACAGGGGTGCTGGAAATGACGGGCACAGACAACATACGCTTCAGCGGGCACACGCTTGACAAGGCTACCAAGGCGAAGGTCACCCTTGAGAACTTCTACACAAACCTCATCACTCAGCATTATGAGAGGAAGCAGAGGTAAGTCATCCATTCAATAATTAATTTAAATAATTGTTAACCCTGATAGTTTTTTCATATCAATCCATCTCCCTTTCCATATGACACATATTTTTAAGGACAAAGTCTTAAAAGACTTGTGTCAGTCAAAGTCAAAATGTCCATCGAAGTGGAAGTCAAAATATTTTTATTTAAGAGAAGTAAAGTGGAATATAGTCCTATGGTTTGTAAGTTTCCTTACAGTCGAATGGTGGTGGTGTTAAATTGTGGTAAGTCATGTCAGATACACGGCGACTGAAAGAATGGAAGGAAGGAACATGACTGACAAGTAAAAACAAGGTTGTGTCAGATGTTGTCAAGCCCTACTTTCTTCTTTCTAGAACAGTGTTTTCAATAAGTTTGTGTTCAGTGACCTACTCGGTTGACAGACCGCGTCTAAGGAACGGCGTCACCGGCGGTGATTGGTGAAAGTGTCCAAAATTTTTGGCTCCCGGCCAAAATATAGTTTTCCGCCGCTCTGTACAAACAAATAACTACCACAAGCGGCTAACGTTTCTTAAAATATTCTTACGACATATTTTGTAAACTTTAACCGAATCGGTTCGTCTTTGGAACGTGGATGATGAATTGGCAACATTTCAGCCTAAATAATCTATTTCGAACTTGATTTGGCTCAAATTCAATGTTCTTTTATGTAGAATATTTTCAGCTTGTCTCTTGAGTTCAATTAAATTTTTCAATAGAATCGCCATTGGCATGAAACGTGAACATTCAAATTAAACGCTAACTATTTAGCAATGATTCAGCACAAGGCGAATTTGGAACTGTTTTTTTCTGTTTCTATTATTTTGCGATACAATGGATGAAGTAGTAATCAGGTTGTACTAGAAATTTTTTCGGTGACTATTGTATTTTTAGAAATATTTTTTCTACTAATATTTACGATACAATAGAAATGAAGTATAAATAATGATGCTAGTTGTTCTATTAATATTTTAGTTGTATTTTTAAATGTTGTTCAATTTAAAAGTTACATAATTGGCAGCCATTAAATATTGATGAATGTAATGTCGAATCGCCTTCCGATCCTTTTTCAGTTTAAATATAGTATCGTTGAGTTAGTAAACCCTTATGGGTTACATTTGGGGCTGACTCAATCTGTGTGGTTAGTCCCTATATATTTTAAAGTTTAGGTACTTGTTTAGGTATTAGTCATTTAGTCCAACACTTCGAATGCTTTTCATAATTGGGATAACGTAAACACGCTTTCTCAATTATAATATTAAGTATGGATTAATAAATATATTTGATGTTTTTATTTTCAGATTGGAAAAGTTGGAGGAGACTCTTAAAGACGAGAGCCTGACTGAGAGCCAAAAGCAGGAAAAGAGACAACAACACGCGCAGAAAGAGACCGAGTTTCTCAGGCTGAAGAGGTCCAGGCTTGGTGTGGAGGACTTCGAACCGCTAAAGGTATTTTTATTCTTGTATCATCGTCCCTAGAGGCAGACTACACCAAAGCTTATTTAAACTACCGATTCGTGCCTCCGCCGTTGCCAGTGGTGTCATATAATAATTATTGGAAAGCCCTTGACTCGTGGTAATCCATATATCCATAGCAGTATCTATTTTATCCTTTTAAGGATTGCATTCCTTGTTTGGATGGCAAGAGATTTCATTAATCCAGATATATATGCATTCACTTGTGGCCACCCAACGCACTGTATCATCTGTTGGCCCTTGGTCGCCCCCTAAAACCCTTCTCGTCGAGACAATGCTCGTGGTAATAAATAACCAAAATGAAGGTGGCTATGAATCGGTTAACTTAACATGAGAATTGAGCTGTAGAATTTGTCTTTAAATTTCTGTTGTCTAATCAAATTCGATTGGGTACTCGTAGATTTACGTTCTGGTGGCGTTAGGCTCTAAGACTAAATTATCTAGGGAAAAGTTTTATGCTTTTTAATGCGAAATTATTTTTGTCTTATTTAGTGACTCTTCATTTTTTGATGGCTCCTGCGATCGTATTATAATTTTCTATCAACCTTGAGTTTAAGGTAGAATTTTGGTAAAATAGTTTATGAATTTATCGTCCAGGTAATAGGGCGAGGTGCATTCGGTGAAGTGCGGTTAGTCCAGAAGAAAGATACAGGTCACGTGTACGCGATGAAAATACTCAGGAAGGCTGATATGTTAGAAAAAGAACAGGTAAATAACAGCTTTATCTTATTTGTAAATAGTGCACTACTTGTCTTAATATTGTGTTTTATGACAACCTCCGTGGTGCAACAGTTAAAGTACCTGACCGCTACTCAGGTCTCGGGTTCGATCCCCGATCAGGTCATGATGGAAAATGATCTTTTTCTGATTGGCTTGAGTTTGGATGTTTATCTATGTATATGTGTATTTATTATAAAATATGGTTCAGTTAGTATTCTATAACACAAGTCTCTTACTTTGGGGCTAATTTGTCCTGTGTAATTTGTCCATATATAATTATTATGATTTATTTTATGTCAATGCCAATATTCCTAGTTTTTAAAACAATTTCAGACCTTAATTTATGTACCTTAGAATCGAAATCTAAAATCTAACTAACTATTTCGGAAAATAAAACAGACAAATAGACATAATTCTTATGCCAAAGTCGGGCAATTTTTTTTTTTTATTGGTACATCTATAATGTAGTGACAATCGCACCTATATATATTATCGTGTAGTTAAATTTTGTAACACCGCATGTATTACATAAGTTTGTTAATTGGATTGTGTCTTTTAAATTTAAATTGTACACACAATCTATTAGTTTGTGTTAAATAAAAAATCAATAAAATATTCAGGTAGCTCACGTGCGAGCCGAACGCGACATCCTTGTAGAAGCCGACCATCAGTGGGTAGTGAAGATGTACTACAGCTTCCAGGACCCCATGAACTTGTACCTGATCATGGAGTTCTTGCCCGGCGGAGATATGATGACGCTCCTCATGAAGAAAGATACACTCAGTGAGGAGTGCGCGCAGTTTTATGTCGCTGAAACAGCGCTTGCAATCGATAGTATACACAAGCTTGGATTTATTCATAGGTGAGAAAATTGTATAATAGTGGTAAGTTAACCAAAATGGCGTTATACTGTAGCGAAAAATCATAGAGGGATAGCCATAGAGTTACCTAGTGTGCAAAATTAATATAATATACATATGTAGGTCAACTTATTATGTCTCGTTAGTTTTTCACAGAAGAGGCTAGCCAACTTAAATATTATGAAATAATATTTTAAGTTAAATTTTAGTTTATTATATTGACTAGAAGTGCGTATTTATATCATGTTGATGATTGATGTTTTGTGATTGTTTGTACGGGACAAACAAACAATCTAAAAACAACACAAACTTACACACACTTAACAACTTGCAAACTTTATTTCTTTATGATATAAATAAAAATACTTGGTGTTACTAAGGTCAAATTGAAGATATGTAAATTAACGACAATAACTCTCTATTGCCCTTAGTAAAAAAAAAGAAACAAAAGTAAATTTTAAAGTAACATCATTTTTTTTGGCTAGCTTGTTTTTAGCTATGTAGGGTACAAAGTACGACTTATTGTAGTCAATAATATGCTGACACATTTACCTCAATTTCCATTTTACGACGTTAGGTATTTTTCAATTATAAAATTTCGTTCAACTATTAAATATGTTTATTCAAATATCAAAACATCCTTTCAATAAAACAATCCCCTTTTATCCATGTTTATTCAAGTATCAAAACGTCTTATGTAAAGTATTCGGTTGTTAGTAGGACAAATACTGATATACATATCTTTCGAACTTAGTTTGTGGCTAACTCCATTTGTGTGATTTACCCCTATATTTATTTAAGTAGCGGACTATATGGATCGTCTCCATTGATGATGCCGCCCTGAATTCGTCCGGATGATAATATTTATTTTTATTTGTCTTAAGGGATATAAAACCAGATAATTTGCTACTTGACGCGCGCGGACATATCAAGCTGAGCGACTTTGGTCTCTGCACCGGGTTAAAAAAGAGCCACCGCACCGACTTCTACCGGGATTTGTCACGCGCCACGCCTTCTGACTTCAGTAAGTGTTATAAACTTTAACATACCTATGTACATACATACATATGATCACGCCTTTTCCCATAGGGGTAAGCAGAGACTACATTCTTCCACTTACTGCGGTCCTGACATACTTTCTTCACTTCCTCCACATTCATAAATTTTTATACACGCTCGTCGGTTAAGGGTACTTCTGACCTGCCCTTTTCTACATTAAACTCTACATATATCTGCTCAAACTTAACGCAAATTCGCCATTATTAAAGATTTGCTTATTCCCGCGGCTTCACCTGCGTGGAATTTGGTATTTTTCTATATGTTATGATGTTTAACCTTTATTACTTTAAAGTTTCATCCAAATCCGTCAATAGTTTTTCGTGAAAGAGTACCAAACATACTTTTTCAAATTTTCGCATTTGTAATATTAGTAGGATGTACACAGGTCCGTAGGTAAATTGATAAAAACCACGAGATGATTAATAAATATTCAATTGTTACAATAGGGATGATAAATTGGTTATAAGATAAATATTCTAAGGATATTGTGGAATAAATATCATTAAAATAAAGTCATTCTCATTGATCATATGCGCATTTGGCATTGAATATGTTTTATTGTAATTCGATTTTGTTACATGAAGGACGCTATTTCCTATTTAAAATGATAAAAAAACCACTGACATTTAATGAAAATATCCAATTGACATAGTATAAATATACATATATAGTATCGTCTACGGTATTATTGTTAATATGTACATATGTATGTCATAGTAGGTAGATTAAGTATAAAAATGAAAACACTAAAAATAAATTTTGCAACAGTGTGTTCGATAGTGTCGACGTCGTCATCGGCTATGGACTCGAAGCGACGCGCCGAGTCGTGGAAGCGTAACCGGCGGGCGCTGGCGTACTCCACAGTCGGCACCCCAGACTACATCGCCCCGGAGGTCTTTCTGCAGACCGGCTACGGCCCACAGGCTGATTGGTGGAGCTTGGGCGTTATTATGTAAGTATATAATAATATGTCATACATGAATAGACTAGGTAAGTAGTTACACTTTTATATGGCTAACTCTTTTTTTATCCGAGCGTTATCCCGGTAGCATTCTTAGCGGTGACGCTTCAGAGCCTGAGTTCCGCTTCCTAAACTAGGAGATTGGGTTAGGTTACTGTTTTTACACAAATAGACTACCATCTGACCTCTGTAATCCAAAGACTCTCCTCTGTAAACCAAAACCAATCCTGGGATAGGTTTAAACAAACGCTGGATGGCATTACCCATAAATTAATGTTTCTTTCAAAGCGCGGAATCATCTTTTCGGATAATCAGGTGATTTAAGCCTGCCAAGTGGAATTTGAAACCACAACCTCCGAAGCACAAGGCACACGTCTTGACTACGGAGGCAGTTCTATATGCCTAGTTAGCCTAGTTTGATAGAAATGCTGAATAAAATTTTGGCCGAAATTAGATGACGCCGTTTAGTAAAGAGGCTTTTAAACAGAAAATAAAAATGGCTATGTTTATGATTTGTTATTATTTGGACTAGAACATTGAGGTGTTTTGTAGAACGGGCACGCAAAAGGGGAATGTTTAGATCCGGTGTTATTGTGTGGGTCAATAAAACGGGGTTTCGTAGAAAGCTGCGGAGTTGACAGATTGTTTGTTTTCTGTTACACATTCTTTTTTTTTACAAATATTTCTGATATACTCATTTATTACCTGTATTTTGGGGCTAACGATCAGGTCATATCGTAATGGAAATGATCTCTTATATACTTTGGTTTAGATGCCTATTTTGCCGTTTGCCTAATTTGTTCTTACATGCAAAGCTATTTTTTATTTTTATTGCTCGTGCGATATGTGAATTGTACTTTTAGTTTTTTAATACACAGCCATTTTTTTAACCTTTGGTTCTTATATTTTTTAGCGATTGTGTGCGTATTTTGCTTTGTCTCGCTTTGCTTTGTTCTGAAAGTATTCTTTGGAGGCGATAGAAAATGTTACATAATGTGCAGAACCCATCTGGTGCCATAGAAACTAATCTACCACGGTTTTGTTGGAGAATTTTTGGTGTAGAGGTGTCCGAACATACGCCGAAATGTAAGGTTTTTACTTGATATAGAAGGAACATTTTTTTTGTCAGGAATGTTTATAATCAAGTGACTAGGCACTAGATGACAAGCTCTTAAAAATACGTAAAGAACATGTCATATAA
Organism: Cactoblastis cactorum; assembly: GCA_020352625.1. Lineage (NCBI taxonomy): Eukaryota > Metazoa > Arthropoda > Insecta > Lepidoptera > Pyralidae > Cactoblastis > Cactoblastis cactorum. The sequence continues at coordinate 5,808 of JADGIL010021133.1, read as the reverse complement.
ATCTACTATAAAAAAATTGCCTAAGAAAGAGTCTGAATGAAACACTATCTTCGTTTAAGAGTATCTATTCAACCATTTTGAGTTACCCCTCTAATTAAATGTGTGTGTATGTTTGTACAGTCCTTGTAGAAATAAAGCATGCCATATAATGATCCATAAGCATGGATTCAGGTAAAAAGTAGTTAGATTCGCTCTGGTACTGTATATTATTCTAGTACTGAATATAAATTAGGGACAGTACAGTGAGGATATAAAGATGACATTGTTTGCGTTGCAAGTTTTTGCCCTTTCATTTAAGCCGCATTATCTTTGCACCATTTCATGCATTTTCATGAAAAGGTGCACAGATAATTCAGTTTTATTTTGACTGTTACCTCCATGGAAAAAAATATACTATGTTATATTTGTCAACATCAAAATACAACTAAATTGGTGTATAAACTTCAAGTTATATGATGTACTTATATGTTGATTATTGTTATAAATAAACAATAAAGACATAAAGTTTATTTTATTCGTAATTAGACTTGATTTCATAGCAATAATGCAAAGAAAGCTAATGCTAACAATTTTTTAATATGTTCCTTGATGATGCGATTTGATAAACAAGGAAAGGAATATGTTATTTGTACCTACGCTTAGTTCCCATTGGTCCATCAGCTGCTGGTCCATCAGTTTTTAAAATAGCGAATTATTTAAAACTTTGAACTTGTTGAGACCCTAACATCAAGTCGGTCTCGATGCGCCTTATAATATTAAAAATTATCTTCTATGCTCCAGTAAAATTATATTATTATATATAAATTATAAAAAAGAAAATTCGCATTGAATATTCACTGAAACGGCTTGACCTATTTTTATGAAATTTGGCATAGGTATAGACTAAAAAAAATACCTTCTGAAATAACACAGGTTACTTTCTATCCAGTATTTCCCACGGTATCGTGAGTAACCGCGGTATTTATACAAAAAGTATCCTGTGTGGCCCAAAACTCTTCTCACGTAAAACATTACCAATGAAAAGTGGCAAGGTTTCTGACAGCGTGGAGCCATAGTGAAGTAAAAAAAAATTTCTTAGTCGGAATTTCTGACTCAACTCAGAATTATCATCAAATACACTACTCTTTTTACAAATTAAATAGAGAAGCATATACAAATAGCTCTTCGGGTAGACAGACCCAAAAGTCGTGAGTCGTGATCGAAAGGCATTCTTAGCAGTCCATGTTACTCCATAGTATAAAACAAAGTTACATTACGCTGTCTGTCCCCTATGTATTCTTAGATCTTTAAAACTACACAAAGGATTTTGATTTTTTTTTAATAGACTGGTTGATTCAATGAAGATTATTAAATCCGTGCGAAGCGGGTCGCTAGTCTTGAATAAAAAGTAACATATTATACAATGCAAAAAACCATTATCACCGTTACAGGTACGAGATGCTGATCGGGTACCCGCCGTTCTGCTCCGAATCCCCACAAGAGACGTACCGCAAGGTGATGTCGTGGCGGGAGTCGCTTACCTTCCCCCCGGAAATCCCCATCAGCGAGGAGGCGAGGGAAACCATCCTGCGCTTCTGCTCGGAGCCAGACCGCAGGTACTTTTGTTGCTACGATACGGATGACTTGGTAACAAGCCTGAACCTCAAGTACTTGACGACCTCCGTGGTGTAATAGCGTTCCGGACCGTTACTCAGGAGGTCCCGGGTTTGATGCCTAGTCAGGTCATGACGGAAAACTTTATTTTTCTGATATGCCTGATTCTTTGTATGTATTTGTTATAAAATGCTCAACGATACTATCGTTGAGTTGGCATCCTATAATACATGTGTCTTAACTTTAGGGCTAACTAAATCTGTGTAATCTAACCTTATACATATTTATTTATTTACTTCTTTTGCTACTGATGGGGAGATGATAACTTATCTAGAGGTTTGTGGGGCCGCTCACTGGTCGAGTTTACAAAGATATGAAATATATTTTTCAATTTGCATTAAAAATTAACTAAAATAAAAGCCAGTTAGGGAGATATTTTAAATATTTTTTGTCATTGTTATTTGTATATTACAATTTCAAACAATTGTTTTGTAGCCCCTCAGGCTTGTAGGGGCCCATATTGTTGTGTTTTTCGGCGCATTCATCTCAGTAGTGGTCGTTCCGAAACGCTGGTAATTTCGAGCTTGGCAATTAATAAAGAAATATCAAAATGACTTCAAAAGCGCTAATATTTGGCCTAATTGAATAAAAAACTTTTTGATATGATTTGATTTGAGGAACCAGAGCGGTGTCTGTATTGAGAATCGCAACATTACAATAAAGTACATTACATTACCCCATACCCAGTACATAAGGCCAGCAACGCTTCTGTGACCCCCCGGGTGTTGCAGGTGTCTATTGGCGGCGGTGATCACTCAACATCACGTGCCCCGCCTGCTCGGTTGCCTCCTTCTTTCATGAAAAAAGAACAGTATCATGACATAATGTATGTATGTATGTGTACTAGTAATGAATACGTACAACTAACAAAATATGATGGTTATACACCAGATTGGGCTCTCAGCGCGGCATTGAGGACGTGAAGTCAGTGCCGTTCTTCCGCGGCGTCGACTGGAACCACGTGCGCGAGAGGCCGGCTGCAATTTCGGTGGAGGTTCGCTCCATCGACGACACCTCCAACTTCGATGATTTCCCAGACGTGAAGCTCGAAATACGTGAGTTTACCTTCAGTATTTGTATTAAACAACTACACAGTATTACGTAAAACAAAATCAAGAATACTTACTTGATATTATAAATGGGAAAGTGGGTTTGTTTGTTTGGCCGTCTTTCGTCGTCGTTTGTTATCAAAATGGAGCTACAAATTAGTTAGTGTGATTTTTATGTGGAGATTGTTTAAGGGTTGGAGAGTGACGAAGGCTCCTTTTCCTATCTTCCTGTTCCCCCTACCCCAAAAATTATATTTTAAATTTTGTTATTTTTATTTCTTACGTCATTACCTATAAATACACATTTTAAACATTTCTCTATTTGTCAAACTTTAAAAAATATAATGGTTACATGAACCTCAATATCGCGTAAAGTCAAGATTTCGTCGAAGAGTCTCTAATGCTAGCTTAATGTATAAATTATCACTACTATTGTGACATCTATCAAGCGTGCATTAACGAAAACGCCATTCGTTCCAGCCGCAGCTCCAATTTCACAGGACGGCGAGGTAGCATACAAGGATTGGGTGTTCATCAATTACACGTTCAAACGCTTCGAGGGGCTGACACAACGCGGCACGCCCACCAAGAAGTGAGCAAAGTGTCTCCCACGGGACCACCGGACGACCACACGTCGAAGACTATGGTAGGGGATCTCTCTAGTGGCTATTCGCACCTTTTTTTTTGTTTCCCGCGATTTAGAACTGTTTTCATCGCTAAATGTCCTCTTTTAGACCAACTTGGTAGTGATTACCTGCGTATTGTCAAATACTTTGAAGCTCTAGACTTGATTGTTTATATGCATACTATTAAAAATTATGTTTGAGAATTTTTAAAGATCTTGCCTGTGCCGTTATGATGAGTGGCTGCTGTAATGAATGTATGTCGAACAATATGAGAAATAGTATGCTTTGATCTGACAGTCTAGAACATAGTTCCTTGTAAAATATTTATGTCAAAAGTCCGCGCCATCGAAGTAGTCGCACGGCAAATTAATGAAGTTCATTGTGTTTGTTGATTTAGATTTGTTTTTGTGCGACTATAGCTGGTGTACATCTTCGGTGTCGTGGGTTTTAGTAGAAATACTGAATTTTTTAATATGTTTAGGTTGTGCTGGATTATATTTCTTGATAATTCGCCTTTATTACACAATGTATAGATATTTTATATCACACAAAAACGATGTTCAAATGATAAACGCAATATTTAGAAGCGGGGTGTACGGACATAGTTATATTAGGTATATGTACTTTTTGGATTTGGAGTGACTGATAATACACGACAACTCATCGGAGTATTTTGGTGCAATGCAGATTAGCACTTCCGTTCATTTTTTAATGATGAGAATCCTTACAACTTATAATATTATACCTACATTTTACTAGCCCGCTCTAAAGACAGGGAAGATATTTACAATTTTTTTTGGTTAAGAGAAAATATGGCCAAGCAAATTATAAATGGCTATAGTTATATATAAAAATCAAAATTCCTTAGTGCTTGCTTGTGCCTCAACACACCGACTTGATGATTAAATCGGCACGAATAACGCCATCAAATCTTCATTGCTCATGAATTACTAAAGAAATTAAAATATGTGTTCAGTTTTTAATCTGCAATGGATTGGAATTAAGTTATTATTAATTAGGCTACAACAGTTTTGGCGCTGCCACCAATATAGTTTATCTATTGATAACTTAATTTTCAGTAATGTCCGTTTAGCCTCATAATGGCCGTCAAATCCCTAAGTCAGTCATTATCACACATCTATTCTGGAGCTTATTAAGGAAAATAACTGATTAGTGTGAAATATTAAACTTTTAATGAACTGCTAAAGTTGAACATCCATTATGTATTTTCTCCATTTTTGAAGATTTGCCGCTTGGAAGCATCACGATTGACTTGGACTCGGTATACACAATTGTGTCTGTGATATTTAACTAATGCCTGAAGTTCGAATACCTATAAGTAATCTATAGACGTCTTATCAGGCTCCATATTTCAAAAATAAGGGGTGTATACCATGAGTCATATTAGAAAACAAATGTATATTTGGTATTTCTATCACATAACAGTACATGGGTTGTCAAATGACGTTCTTTAAATGGTTGAATTTGTATTAAAATATATTTCTATTTGCAAAAATAGCGAATGAACAATGACTATTAATTTTTTTTTTGGCGTATATTTTATTTTTTAATATCCTTTAAATTTGTATCTTTCGATGAAGTCTACGCCCTGATACGGCATATGTGTTTAAAATTAGTTTTTAACATCCGATCGCTCTAATACGTCCCATATAGCTTGGTGATTTTGACCAACATGTACTAGTGTCAGCAGTAGTTGCTTTTTTAGTTAAATAACTCATAAAAATGTCAGAGATTAGTAATATAATTTACAATTATACGCAAAATATGAATTGAAAAATCTATTCTATTAGTTCGATTTTAACATTGTAATCTCGTCATACATATATATGCTATGTCCCGAGGTCACTGACATGAATATGGACCTCATTTTGGCGGTGTAAAATGTCCCCAATTGTTTTTTGACATTTTGGCGCTGTTAGTTGCGGTAAGCTGCGTGAGCGTCCATGGAACTAATATTAGAGATGTGACATACAAAACATATACTATCAATAAATAAATCTATTTCTACATTACAAGCTAGTAGCTATGCGGCTTGATATACGTGAAATATGAATTACCACTCGAAAATTATCGACACATTGTCAATAGACAACTTTAAAACCCTACAAATGTCAATTTTAGTTCTCCGGACGATCGAGAGGGGCGCTTCAATTCGGCACAAAAAACAGCTGTCATTTTTTTATTGAATAATAGGTCCATATATTATTCATGTAAGTGCCCGTGGTCTGTTTATCAAAAAATCTCAAATTGCAACTGTCAAAATGTTCTTCAAGTTGTCACGGACGTAGTATATAACACAGCATGGCCTATCCGTTATCTATATATATATAAAAGCGAAAAACACTCACTCACTCATCACGAAATCTCAAAAACTACTCAGTCAATGAAGATGAAATTTGGCAGGAAGGTAGATTGTAACTAGGAGACGTCTGCTAAGAAAGGATTTTTGGAAATTCCAT
>JADGIL010021120.1:0-14137 GCA_020352625.1 Cactoblastis cactorum | reverse complement strand
AAATGGAATTTCCAAAAATCCTTTCTTAGCGGACGTCTTCTAGTTACAATCTGCCTTCCTGCCAAATTCATCTTCATTGACTGAGTAGTTTTTGAGATTTCGTGATGAGTGAGTAAGTGTTTTTCGCTTTTATATATATTAGATATACACGTATACATTTATCCAAGAGAACCCAAGTTACTGCATAGTCTTCGCATTAGACACATGAAAACTGAGTTGTTCGTCGCAGGCTGTACGGCTCCAAGCGGTGCGCGCGCTGCAACACGCCCATCTCAGCCATGGAGCTCGTGATGCGCGCGCGCGACTTGGTCTTCCACGTGCACTGCTTCTGCTGCGCGCTGTGCAGCACTCCGCTCAACAAGGGCGACACCTTTGGTATTCGGGATTCCGCAGTATATTGCAGGTACGAATTTAAAACCATATAACAGATATTTTATTTATAGAAAGTTTTTGAGTCTCTGGTGGGAGTGGGACAATTCCAAGGGCCATAAAAAAGCCATGCTCATGAGCGAAGCGGAGATTTGTCGAGCTGTGTCTGACTAACAAATTGTTTGACTATAACTAAACAACAGATAAAATTATATCTTATAGCATCCCTTGTTTTTGTGTTAGGGGTTTCAAATTTAGAGGAGGTTCAAGACGTAAGTATAAAGCGAAGTGAGGCAGCCCGGCGCCGGAGGCCGGCAGAGATCTCGCTGCAGGCGGAATTTTAATAAGGCGGACGACTTTGCTGCCGCCTTTCATATCACGTCGTTTTCAAGATTCCAAACGAAGCAAAACAGAAATAATGTGGTCTCGATTTTAGAGAACGTTCTTTCGAAAGAACTATTAGGTTAATGTTAATAACTAACAACGGTGAAGCTATTAAAAAATAAAATTTTACCTACCTTTTTATTTATCTGAAGTCTGACCTGTTCGTCATCGAATCCAGTCATTTTTAGCCTCCTACGCAAAAAGAGGGGTGTTATAATTTTGGCGTGTATGTGTGGGTCGGGGTTTTTAACTTTTTAATTTAAGTAATTACTTGTGTATGATCTTTTGTTGTTCACTTAAGATAATTTGGTTATTGTTTACTAATAGGCTATATTTATTACGTAAAAATATCAATAATGCCCAACGAAGTGGGCACGGAACGGGTCGGCTAGTAGACTATAAGTCGAGACAAATGTAGAATATTGAAAAATAACAGCTATGCAAGATATGCTTCGGCAGTAAGTATTTAATCTCATGAACTAATATGGAAGGTATACAATTTTTACATTTAGTGCCTGCAGGACGTGAACGTTTGTTAAATTATTCTTCCCTCAGCATGAAATCTTATCTATTTACATATATAATCCACCCCTTCTGTTTATAGGCTGCATTACGAAACGATGCCGGAGTACGGTCCCCATATGGCGGTGCCGGGGCCTCCGCAGATGTGCCCGGGCCCCTACGGCGGCCCTCCCGGGGCCCACTACCCCCCATACCCCTCACCCGACTTCTCCCGGGTGGAGGCAGACGTTCCTAAGAGCGCCTTTTTCAACGGAGCCGCCGCACCGCCTCCGCGACAGAAAGGTCGCCCCAGAAAAAAGAAGCCGAAAGACCAGGACCTCATGAGCGCTAACCTCGGTGAGTCACGCCACATACTTCTGCGGCAGCGCGAAATGCATAACGTCTCTTTTTTATTTTCCAATGTCAACCGTAATACAGCTCAATAACTTGCCTGATTACAAAGTATGAGCACTACACAAACAGACGGAATTTACGGCCGTACGTGCGGACGTAGCGTCGCCCGCGGCCGCTGCGTGCCCGAATATTGAACCCCGCGCAACTTTTCGCGGACAAAACGGATACAATTTTATTAACACATTAAAGTCAAAACTGCACTTACCTCGCCAGATTATCAGCGGTGACTTGCCGTGTGTGCGTGTTTTTTATAAAGTGAATTTTTAATTTAGTCGAGATATCGAAACCAGTCCGATTATCTGCCGCAGCGCAGCGCTCGCCCGCGCTCCGGACCCTGAGAATTCGTTCTCCAAATTGAAAGAACGTGCATATCAGCGATAAAAAATCCATATTGAAAGAAATCATCAAAAATGTTAGTCGTGTTACTGGTTAATTCGATCAGAAAGAACCGAGGCGTAACGTTGTTGAGTATGCAAACAGTATTACACGGTATTATGGAAAACGAATCGACCGTAGTAATGAGAATGGGAGCAGACATTTTTTGCTCTAATTATAAAGTCAATGGAGCAAAGGAATTAATTGAATGGCATAAAAATTGTTTCGTACCTACATAGTTCCACCACTGCCCGCTAACTGAGTTATTAGCTCCCTCCGCGGCATTCTCCAGCTCCAAATATATCGCCATGTTGTACTTTCAATTGCCTCCTGTACTTTCATTAAAAATTGAGGCCGAATAATTTTTGCCTATGTAATTAGTATTTTCATAATAATTAAATTTTATATAAGAATTTTCAATCAGATATTTTTTCTTATTTGATATTATTGTGATAAAATATTTTACAGAACTTGTCGGTCTGTCTTAACATTGTTCACATCGACTAGAGTGGGGTTTATTATGGGTTGTAATGTAACGAGGTTTGTGATGATATCTTATGGATGATTTCATCTCGATGGGTCTGATTTGGACCTATTCGATCCGTCGTACGAAGTATTTGTTATACTTAAAATGTTTCGAGCTTCGAGAAAAATTGTGAATCGAGCCATCACAAACTATGCTAGCATTTTATTAGTCAATACAAAAATCAACAATAAAATGGCCTCAGGCTTAAGTAGTTTCTAAAATAAGGCAAAAACAGGTTTCTCACGTGTTGCCGATCGCTCGCGTGTCGCCGGTGATCCAAAGTTCATCATACTCGCCTCATTTCAATGAACCGACGTTTAGCCCGCCGCCGCCGCGCCGCGCCGCCGCTTCTATACTTGACTATAAACACAATATAACGATCATACGGACAGAAAAATAATTGTTTATTACTACTAACCGCAAATTATATTAGGGACAATTAATTGAATATAACAAATAATTAACAAAGACGCGTTATGAGCTGTTAAATTACGAATTACCTATTATTTAGTAAATTTCTCCTGGATCATTTATAGACTTCAATAACCTAAAAAATAGTACGAATTACGTGCGAAGCCGGATCGGGTCGCTAGTTTTAATAATAGTATCTTCGGTATGATGTAATTCTCTAATATTCAATGTTCTTTTGACTACACTAAACCGTTTAACATATATGTATGTACGTTTAATTGTTTAAACTAAACGTTTTAACATTAAGATGCTACATTATCAGGAACTAGCTGCTTTCAGCGACTTTGTTTACTTGGAATGTGCCTTTAAGCAAGCCAATGTTTGGAAGGCAAAATTTTTTGCATTGTTTTTTCAAACCAAAGGTTAATAAAGATAAAGACAAAGGAATCTATTTCGGCTTTATTCTAAATTCATCAAAATCGTTTCAGTGTCGGAAACTTGACAGACGATAGACTTTCGCAGTTATAGTACCATTATAGATTATACTCGTATTTGTCAAGTTTATTTTTGTCCAGAACGATGAAATTAGTCTTATTATTTAAATTTAATTTATTCAAAAGCTTGAAACTATGATGTCGTCTTATGTATGATGGTCTTTAGTAGGGCACGCCATGCATATTGTATTATGTACTGGTAGGTGATAATTGTTGGGATGAAATTAGTGCAATTATCCATATCCAGATTTTTCATTTTTTTTATTACAGAGGGAGGTAAACGAGCAGGCGGGTCATGTAATGTTAAGTAATCACCGCCACCCGTAGACATCTGTAACACTGTAGAGGGTCTCAGGACCGTTGCCGGCCTTTAAGGGATTTATACGCTCTTTTCTTGAAGGTTCCGATGTCGCATTGGTCCGAAATATTCAGTATTAATTTTAAGTATGTAATTGTATTTATTTTGCAAGATACATTTTTATTACAAAAGTTAATAAATATAAGTAATTAATTATTTGTTATACTACACATGTCAGGTCTAGTAATGGGACGGCGGCGTTCACAAGGCAGCGGGATGAAAGTTTAGTAGTTCCGCAAACGGTACATTTTTTGTTAAACTTCGCAGAAAATATATCGCTTCTCGATGTTCGATTACCGATTACGACACTACAAACAGCATCTAACAATCGAATATTTTGTTATATTTATGCAATTTTAAAATTTTTATGTTTATATTATTATAACGGTGATGTTTAACTAAATCATTACAACTACAAGACCTAAATAAAAATAACTGTTTCGGATAACTAATTTCATATTAATATGTGTATATGTATGTACAAGAAATACACGTTTAATATGTAGGATCAAACGTACGTATCAATTACTAAGTAAGTATAATTAGAACATTGGAGCCCTTGAATATGAATTATACATGAAGACTGCCGTTTGTGTATTATATGGATAAGTACTAAGTCGGTTAAGACTGCTAGTTGTGTCTAATCTGCGAACAAAATATAGAGAACATTGAATAGGTACTGTTAGTAGCTCGCGTGTCAATGTAATATTAATCTCGAGCTCCGCGACTGCGACGTGTTGAAACAGCCCGCGCGGTGGCGCGGAGCGGGCGCGGGGGCGGGCGCGGGAGCGGGCGCGGGAGCGGGCGCCATTGTGATGCACTCTGATTTTGGATTTTCTGCAAAAACTACATTGTTTATCGGGGAGACTCATGAGAACTGTCTAATACTATGGTGTTAGAATATCTCTCTTTGACGGTTAATTACAAAACGGGATGTGTAGTTTTCATGAAGTGATAAAACGCACATTATTCTAGGTGCGCACATTTTCGAGTCACAAATTATTATATACATACATATATTATTACAATGTTGCATGTGTGGAAAATGTTTGGCCAATATTGGACAAAAATGGATTAACCGTTGTTCACTTGAATTTGTCGGTTTTATCTTCCTTTTAAATTATTCGATCTATTGATACGATCTTCATAAAAATCTGTTAAGTATTTTTTTAGTTTATCATGAAAATACGGATAGATAACGCGGGTCTATTTTTTGTATTATGTAGTGGAAGTTTTCATTGGAAATTGCTGTATATGTATAAGATTATGCAGGATACTCTCGACTAATGTACCTTCGAGCCCAATGAAGAATAAAGGATTGGGTTCCTTTCTACTTTATATCGGCATTTTAAAAGCGGCAACACTATAAAAATATGATTGATGAAGTTTATTTCTTCCTTATTGATAGTTCAATACATAAAACATTGAACGATCAATTATATCGACCTTTACAATACAAAACGCTTAGTAAAGTGCGCCTGCCGAGTTATCAGACCATAAAATGGTCTAGACTTTAGAAGCTTACCTACGAACCGTTCTTATAACCTCATAACAAATTCCATGGGCGTACTTTTTATATCAAACTTGGCTTGAGTGTTCGGTTTCTGGTCTTTACGAGCAGTAGGTACGTAGGTAATTATACTTTTTATAGGTATCCGTTTTCAGAGGGTGCTACCCCATGTCAAACGATACCGAAATACGAGGCCGTGGGCTGCCTTCCCGGCCTATGTACGTATAAATCTGTTCCGTCCGTGTAGGGGCGGTAGGTATAGTTATTTGTCAAACCGTGTTACTAAATATTCTTTTTAATGATATTTATATATAATGACCGCTGTAGTGAGATGTTTCAGTACAGATTAAGTTATGAAGATCTACGAGGATGATCAAGAATTCATTGTACAAGAATGTATATGAAAAAATGTCATGCCATATCTCTCGTGCATCATAAAAACTTAAGTCTTTATTTAATAACTTAGTTTGAAAAATACAAGTGGCATGTGCTGAATACCACATGTTACGCCATCTCGACGGCGGCCCGCAGCGAGCCGCAAAAAGCCGAGCGATCGGCGGACAATTCCGAGGTGGATGTTTTTATGGAAATTCTGAGTACGAATAAGGCACACGATTTGCCTATTAAGAGCTAGGCGGCACCTGTCTCCGCCGGCAGATTAAGTGATTAGTCGGCCACAATCCTATCGCCTCCCACCGATGAATTATGCGACACTTGTCCGCGTACCGCTGGAATAGCATCGCTGCGCCCGCGCCGCTTTTGGTCAAGCCGCTTTTTGCGCGCCCGCCATTTTCGCGGATCGGTCTAGTTTTTTAAGCAATTCGTTATGAACGAGTCGTCGGCCATTACAATTATAAGGGAACGTCGCTCGGTTTGCGTAATGCGGTGAAAGGCGCGGGAGCGGCGCGGTCCCACGCGGCTACGTGCGCCGGCGCAGCCCTACGCGAGCCCACGTATATTGCTCAAAAGTACGTATAAACATTTTTCTGGCTAATAAATGTACGGTGAACTAAAGAACAATAGTAATTATCCGTCGACATAGTAAAACGGTTTTGGTTCGGCACTTGCTTTTTATGGCTCTGAATGTCCAAATTACGATTGATTACATATTATATAATTTATCTTTAGTTTGTTTTTATATTGTTCCCAAACGGTTTGTCCAAGTAGTCTTAAACTGATAAATATATAAATGTTGACAAATACATATATAAATTAACTTATATTCATAATAATTCAAAATGTATTAACGGTGACACTCCATTTGTTGCTCGCTGCCTCTCTTGATTAGATAGATAAGTTATATTTCATCGTAAGTCATGTTGATTGTCTTTTTTTATCAACAGAAATCAACTACACTTTAGTCTTAGGACTAGGGCTTAGGCATGGATGTCGGTCAATACTTAAATATAAAATGCCACCAAAAACATTCTGTAAAAAAACTAGCCAAGTCTCGATGGAGCTGCTGGATTATCTCTAAAAAGTAATGAAATCTAGACAAAATCGTGCCCAGTCTAAGGTTCCTTCCTGCGATTTCGTTATTATTATAGTTAATGTTATGTGACAGGTTGTTGAACATTATACGTTAGTGGGTTCAAGTCAACGGCCAAGTCACACAAACGAACGCGAAGCAAACACTGCCGTACCGTCCTTTGTACGGCAGTGTTTGTTTCGCGCTCGACTTGGCAGGAGCACTGCCGTGTCTCCAGATAATACCTTATAGCATCAACGTTGTCAAAGCGTGGAATAAAATATCTTGAACACCCGTCAGTATTAGAACTGAAGTCTATTAAGAATTGTAAATGATAGGTACTTCTTCGTACAGATCCAGAACACAACATCATGCCTTTATTACGGGATAGACTGAGCCAAGGCAAGACTTGCCACACGAAGGCCACGATAGTTGTAAAGCGGGATTTTTAATGGGATTTAGGTGCAAATACTTGTAGTGACCAGCAGCCGTTGCCTGTGACGACAATCGCCGCATTTTGCCTTGATTGAATTTATAAAGGCTGTCGTCTCTTTTTTTATAAATCTAAATTTGTATTGTGTTTAATGTAATAATTTATTATATTTTTAGTTCTAAACTAAAAACATTCCCCTAAAAATTTAAGGTATTGTAGTTTCAAGCCCCATAAATCCCTTAAAGGCCGGTAACGCTTCTGTAACCCCCCGGGTGTTGCAGGTGTCTATGGGCGGCGGTGATTCCTTAACATCACGTGAACCGCCTGCTTGTTTGCCGCCCTCTTACATGAAAAAAACACTAACGCAATCTAAAATTATCACATGCGAAGTTTTGTTTTACATTTTTAAGTAGGTACTTTACATATAAAAATATAATCACATTATGCGATGTGACTAAAAAATTATAAATTAGCCCATCACCTAAAAGTCAATAACCCATATAAGTAAAGCTTTGAATTCGCTTTTACGTGCGTTTTACGTACGAAGATAAGCAGCTAGCACGTATGTTTTTCACCCAAACCGTGGAAGAGACTGGCACAGGTCACGTTTGTCGCAATCCCAGCTGGGTTCCCAGCAGAGCCGCCTCGATCTGATAGCGGGGTTATTCTGGTGTCGCCCAGGCGGGAACGTGAATCAGGCAACGTGGCGACACGTGGTGACGCTCACGTACTCTGTGCTGTAGCGCTCATTCGCGTGACACGTGACGTGCGCTTCTGACCATAAGAACAGAGTTGAGATTCGATGCTCTACATTTAGCCAACTCGTTTGTGAGTTGTCTTTATAGGAAGGTCAACAGTTCTATAAAAATTCTGTATTTAATTTTATGTGCGTAGTGATTTCTGCGTATATGTTGGATCTATAAATTAATTTTATTCAATAACAACTAGTGATTAAATTAAAAATTTAAAAACCTCCCGACATAATATAACAAAACACACGTCAAACTTACCCTTTTTTGCGTCGGGGGTTAAAACTTAGCTAAGAACACTCTCGATTATGTCGCCTTTCGAACAAAAAAAGGATTATCCAAATCGGTATCCAAAGAATCACACACACACATACACGTCGAACTTGTAACACCCCTCTCTTTGCGTCGGGGGTTAAAAAGAAAATAGACATAAGTTATCAACACCAACCAGTTATGAACCGATTTGGATAATTCTTTTTCTGTTAGAAAAATAACAATGTAGAGTGATCTTAGCTTTTTTTAACCGACGCAAAAAGAGGTGAAAGTTTTACGTGTGTTTTGTTATAAAGCGTCGGAGGTTGTTTACATTCTTAATGTAATTAGGTACTTGTTTGCAGTATTCTTTGTTGGTTTGTGGACATGAGGGCAGTAGAACATGAGTATTGTTGTAGTATTTACTTCGGTTTACAGGTACTAAATGTTTTTAATTAGAAACTCATCTGAAATTTCGTTTGTTTTCATTATTTCTTGTAAAATTTCCCCAACAAGCGGTATTTCTGTTGTTCCGTGGACGTCCTACACTTTTATAGCGTGTGTGGAATATCACAAGATGAGAATTTCGATATAATACGGGATTTCGTTGTATATAATACGCGATGCAATTTTTATGGGCCTCATAGCGAGTCTGCGGTAATTGCCTGGCATCTGACGAAAGCCGCGCGCTGTTGTCCGACACTGACGGCGATTGTTGCACATTGTTTTCAAATACGCATAATAATATAGCTAAATTCTATTATAATAGTTTTTATAGGAAGAGTTAAAAAATTTCGAATTATAGCTGCTATAATTCGTCTAGATAAGTCTGTAGTAAGTTATCAATGTAACTTTCGTTCCGAACCAAATATTTTGTCTACTGTTTTATGACCTTAATTTTTTTTATGTAAGAGGTAGGCAAACTAGCAGGCGTGTCATGTGATGTTAAGTGATCACCGCCGTTGAAGCGTTGCCGGCCTATAAATTAAAGTTGGGCCTCCGGCTCTCCCACTCACCGGACGGAGCATGGCGGCTGATAGCCGCCATTCCGGCGTCTTCTGTGGGAGTGTATCAGGTTCATATCACTACGAAACATTAAAAATGTAGCAAGAAGTATATAAAGTTTAAGAAGAGAAATGAAAACTGTAAATCCGGACTGATATTATAAATGGGAAAGTGTTTTTGTTTGTTGATTGCGTGATTTTTTATGTGGAGATAATTGTAGGGGTGGAGAGTGACATAGCCTACTTTTTGTCACTTTTCACCCATCCCTCGTGTAAGATGCAAGCGAAACCGCGGGTAAAAGCTAGTACAGAAATGAACCGAATTTACAAATGTATGATATTTTGTATGATTATTAAACAAACACCAAAATTAAACTTGAGCAACTCGCTGCAGAGTGGGCAAACGCATATTGATACGCGTAGCACGCGGCGGGCGGGGCGGGGCGTGCCGGCAGTACGCCTTCATCACATGATCGCATCTTTTACACTTTTTATCATACACGTCTTTCTCCCTTATGGATAAAGCAGAAGACATTGGTAGCAGCCAAAATGTTTTTTTTCTCTGACCCATGGTTGTTCCAATAGTAGTAGTAGAATACGGTTAGTCGACTTTGACTCGTTTCTTTAAAAGCAACTTAGGTGTGATAATTTTTCTATTGACTTTGTATGAATTTACAAACAATCGTTTAGTTAATAAAAGGAGGGGGACATATTAATGACAATTTACAGCTTAAGAATAAGTCGCAAACGGCTTTTGGAATGCGGTCTTTTCATACTTCCAATATTTTATTTACCAATAACGCCCCACACTAGCAGGAAGACTTTATATCTAAAAAAGATGTGTGTAAAATTTTATAAGTAGATACCATATTATATATTTCTAGTAAGTACTAGTAGTTTGTGAACTAAATTGTGGACAGAAACACAGACGGGGCGAAATTATTACGGTTCTTCGTTGACCACGGAACCTTATAAATTATTATTTGGCACAAACATAATCATATTAAAGTTTTATTTATAAATTACACTTTAGATTTGCTCTTAACGCCGAAATAAATAAAAAAAAAAATACATAAATAATCTGAATAGAATTAAGAACAAAATTTTTATGGACTACGTGAACTATTTTTTTCTAATTACAAACTAACCTCTTCGGAACGATATGATCTGTTTACGAAGACATTTTTAATTTATGTTATCGGAAATGAATTTTAAAAGCTTTATTTCATACTAGCCTCCCGTGCCCATTTCGTTGGGCCTAAAATATAGCCTGTAACACTCATGAATAGTGTAGGTTTCTTATTACGAAAGAATTTTCATGATCGGTTTAATATTTACGAAAATTACTCCTTACAAACAAACAAATAATTATAGTTGCAAACTTAACCTCTTTATAATATTAGTACTTATAGAATTCTCGTTAAATATTAAAAAAAAATATCAATGCATCCTTCCCAGGCTTTGCGTTGGTCGTTGATTTACAGTTGGAAGATACTTTTATTTTATTTATTATATAACATGTATATATTTATAATAAATAAATAAATAAAACCATTAATTAGATCCAATTACATACATACATTTCGAAAATATTCCGCTGTTTGTAACTATGGATGCATCCTTGTGTACTTTATACTGATAATTTGAAGCAAAATTGTTCATTTTATAAAACGATTACTAAATTCATTTTAATGAGTTAAATATTTGAATTCTACTTACGCCTCTTCACCTCTGTTTATACATTTTAATTAAAAAATGAATTATAGAACCAAATCACACAAATTATGTTAGCCCGAGCCTAAGAGGTGAGTTGCTGTTTATTAAACACTTTCTTCTAATTTGATAATCTACCTCTTGAATTCGTGATGAGGCCATTAGATCCCGTTGCTGATGGAACGGTTTCTTCATCCGCATTTTTTGTCGTCGACGAGGACCTGCTAACGTCCCTAAGTTTCCGAACGGTGTGACCATAAATTACGCTCTAACAGGCGGACAGATAAAAAAATGCTTCCTACTTCAATAACGGGAGCGAAGTAAATTATACTCCGTAATGAAGTTGTCGCATCTGTTGTGGGTTCACGTATACTACGTACCATTTCATTTTTTATTTTGTTTTCGTATTTTCTACCAGCGTAGGGATCCATCGCGTAGCGGCACGCTATAAATTTTGTATGGCCGCATCTACGTTTAGTGATTTATTCCCCGCCAAAATGTGTGCCCGGTATTTTTTATTACCTTTTTTTCTGTAGCGGCCATTTCGAGTAGCGGCGGCCGATCGCCCGATAGTGGCCGCGTTTCGTGCCCGACAGTAGTTGATTAAAAATAAACACTTCTTTATTCAAATAAAACAATACACAGAGATGTCCAGTTTTTCGCCTCTTTGTTTTAATTTCCGATAAACGATACGACCGCGGAGACATTTTGTTTGAGCCTAGGGAAAATAAAGAAACAAGAACACCGCGGCTCGGCCGCCGCCGTCCGCGGTGCCCGCGGATCCTATATACCATCTATCGACGCTTTTCTTTTTCTTTCGCACTTCAAAATAATTATATTCTACAAAAAACCGCTTTTTAGTGCCTCATGTTATAAATATCCTACTTATATATTCTGTATACATATCTTCTCTATAAAACATAAATAATCTATATTATACATATATATATATAACAAGAAAATCACATATACATAGGTAACTTACAAAATTTTCACAATCTACTTTTAGTAGATTTACAAAGTAGTTATTACTGATTACAACTTATAAGACGCGTTCCCAGAAATCCTTCTATCAGAATTCATATCACATAGGAACTGAGCGCCATTTCTCCCCGACCACGATACTTCATACCATAGTTTTTCTCCTCTCTTAACGATGGAACAAATTATAACGAGGGTTTGCGGAATACCTCGATACTAGTTTCAGTACAGGCTTCATTATAACACGATGGGAATGATTCTCGCTCAGACGTCAGGGAAGCCATCCGATTAGTAGGGCAAATATCTTGTTTTTGTTTCTAACTAGTTGCACCTGCGGGTTTGTCTCTGTGGGAATTTCGAATGCTACATAGCCCCCCTCGTCGATGACGGTATTTCTATCAACATTTTTATATAATTTGGTTTTCTAACATCGATCGGAATCAATGTTTAAAACTCAATTGAAATTCGGGCTGGCGACGAGCCGGTGTTAATGTGATATCCGTGTCCCGGCGCCGCTATCTCCCGCAGGACATCTGTATCAGTGGCCGCTCCAATAGCTTTATATCCCACCACTTATTTATTACCTGGCTTCTTTCCTTCACTCCGCCCGTACAGGCACTCACACTACAACGTCTACAACTCACCCAGTTGGACCTCTATACTCCGGTAATAGAGATGAATTTGCAGTCAATTTGGGTGGGTGAGGTCGTGGTATAAGTACACTTACCAGATTTGGTGGTAATGTGCCGCTGATATGTTTTTAGAAAGGATTTATGTTCTAATGACCGTTTATTTTTATTTAAAACCAAGCTAGCTTTTGATTTTGACGAAATAATGCTTACTTAGTGTTTTAATTCATACCTTTATAGAACGAAAAAAAGAAAATAAATATGACGTTACTTTTCCAGTGAGTGTAACGAGCGCCAGCTGCTTTTCAAATGCGAGGATACTCGTATTTATTAATATGGGCGCAACTGGCGAAAACAATACGTTGTAAAAGAATATTATTAAATTTATTCAAAAATATACTTATATTACACGTAAAAATCGAATATTCAACAAGTAATATAATAAAAGTTTCAACGCTAGATTGGAAGTAAAAATAATAATTATCAGTGAAATATCATCCTCCAGTATGTGTTCTGACATCCAGGATACTATTGTCATACCTGGCAATGGAAGTCGTCGAGAAAATATAATTTTCAGTGGGCATTATCACAAAACACTTTCCCATGGTTTACCTATATACTTTAATTATTATATTTATTACTGTGCATTGTCAGTTTTGTAACTAATTTAAAAAAAAAGTTAGGTTATGGCGCGGCGCACGTTGAATTTCAACTTTAGACTCGTTTAGGTGGCGTTTACAAATAACACATTGGATTTTATTAATATACGCCAGCAAATAAAAACACGATGAGCGGGCCATTAAAATTGTGATAAGTTTGGTTACAGCGGCGCGGCGCGGGCGGCGCAGGGTCGCCACACTGACGATTAAACTCAAAATAAAAACGACATCGGGCGCGAGTTACATTCATGTGTAAAGAGTTCCGTATCTTTATTATGTACATTACAATCTCACCTGATTCTATCCCGTCGGAAACTACTCACAGACGTTTATCAAAAAATTACGCTTTTTAACCGACTTCAAAAAGGAGGTGGTTCCTAACTCGGTTAGTTTTTTTAAATATATGTACATCGATTACGATGACGTTTTAGTGTTAATTAATAAAAAAAAATTATTAATTGATATATCTAGTATGTAGTATTATTCTTATTATTAAAAGCAGCTTATACCCGCGACGTCATTCGCGTGTAGTTACTAATTACTGTCAATATCTCGGGTCCCAAGCGGGCGGCGGCGTATCGATCGAAGATTACGCTATATTTTAAGTGAGACCTTCGTATAACTGTGGAAGAATCATAGAATCCATTGAATTGTTTTAGATCTGTGGACTTAATAACAGATACCTTAGATTTATTAAACACTTCGTAATAGCACATGTTTATTGTTTACTAGCTAATTCCCGCGACTTCGTCCGAAGATTACCTATAAATTATATCCCTCGGGAACTGTACATTTTTCCGGGATAAAAAGTAGCCTATCTTTTAATCTGTCATGGTCCATCCTTTTTGTGTGATGCGAGTACAAACATACAGACAGACAGACAGACAAAAAATCTAAAAACAATCGT
>JADGIL010021109.1:0-13626 GCA_020352625.1 Cactoblastis cactorum | reverse complement strand
ATAGTCCTTTGCTGTGCCAAATTTCATCCAGATTCGTTCGGTAGTTTTTGTGCGATGCGTGTACAAACATATAGACAGACAGACAGACAAAAATTCTAAAAACAATAGTTTTGGCTTCTATAGGCCCTATAAAGAACCTCTATATATTTTTTTCTTAAATATCTCCCATATACAGACATAGCTCAGTTACAATTTTATTATAAGTATAGATGATACATTTCGTATAACAATATGTGATTAAATATATATGAATTTTCATCAAAACATCATGGAAGTTAATAAAGTGTATTTTCCTGACAGCTAAAAGTTTACTTCGATATCAGCGCCCTGCAATTACTAGTGACAGTAGTCTCCGCCAGCGGGCTGACGCCCCGAGCCGACGGCTCCCCCCGCTGTCCGTACTCCAAGATTTTTCTCTTGCCGGATAAAAGCGAAAAAAGCAAACGAAGAACCAAAACTTTGGCGAATACCCTGGAACCTAGGTGGAACCAAACCTTTGTCTACTGTGGTATACGCATTACTGATATAAAGAAGAGAACTTTGGAGGTAAATATACAACCTTGTCAAAGAATACGTACTTAGGTATGTACGACGAGTAATATTAGATATTTTGATTATTTATCTGCTTAATTCCATTTTAGGTAACAGTTTGGGATTTAAATAGATATGGACCAAATGATTTTCTCGGAGAAGTGCTACTAGACCTTGAAAATATTGTGATGAACCACGAACCGAATTGGTATACTTTAAGACCTCATGAGGAACCTAGCTTCAGTGTAAGTAGGACTATTATACATATGTGTGTGTCATCAATATAATGTATATTTTTATTCAAAAGAAATATATTAGATGCATTCTAAGCAATGGGCGATGTCCGAAATTATTGAAAACGCTTGATTATATTTCTGGTAGTAGGAATAACATTTCTGATCAACATTAAAAAATATCAGATTTTGTTGGTCTACCAATTAATTAGAAATAAATATTGGATTTCATTCCTTAAAAAATGGCGGAACTACGCCTGATCGAGTCTGTCTCCTTGTGTTGTCTTGTTTTGGAATGAATGCCTTAGGAACTTTAGCTTGTTTTAGAGATACCGCGAGGATGAAGCCGATGGTGAACACCTGTCGCCACCGTCTACGTCGACATCCCGTCTCTCAGACTCCGACACACCTAGCGAATGTGATCTTCGTCGCCATCACTCTTTGTCTAGTCTAGCATCCAGCTCCAGTCCCCCGCCACCACACGACGTAAGAGCCAATCAAAATATTCATCTTTCTTGTCATGTGTGAGAAAATGTACTTAGATAAAAAATATTAATTGCAGAGAATAGATGTAGATGGAACAAGAAACACCAGGCGCGATATTTCCCCAGCAGGACGACTAAGAACTGCTGGCATGTCTAAAGAGCGGGTGAGTTTGCACTCTTATAAATAAACTAACTGTTGCCCGCGACTTCGTCAGCGTAGATTTTACGATAGAATTGCAATACAATAAATTATATCCCTCGGGAACCGTACATTTTTTCAGGATAAAAAGTAGCCTATCTTTTATTCTAGGTCACAGTCCATCCCTGTGCCAAATTTCATCCAGATCCGTTCGGTAGTTTTTGTGTGATGCGCTACAAACATACAGACAGACAAAAATTCTAAATCGTTTTGGCTTCTGTAGGTCCTAAGTATACAAAGCCCCTATATATTTTTTTCTTAAATATCTCCCAAGTACAGACATAGCTCAGTTACAATTTTATTATATGTATAGATTATACCATTTTGCAGAGTGGCGGCTACAGCGTGGCCCGGTCCCAGTCGGCAGCGGGTGTCGCGCGGCCTACGAGAGCCCGCAGCAAGTCGCCGCGTCGTTCTCTTTCGCCGCCCGCCGACTCCGTCGGCTGGCGATACCCAGGTGCCGATCCGGAGCCGCGAAGAACAAACTCACGACGCAGTATCCAACCCCTCGTGACGTCACCCGAACCGAATGGTCCGCGAAAGTCTGCGGGTCAGACCCCGCACGGAACACTTCGAGATACGCACGTTCTTTCGTCGCGTCCGCTCATCACCACTTTACTGTCACTTACTGTATTTACTTCCTCGCTCTGTTCCACTGATACATTTTTTTCATGCATCTTCCGCAAACCTTTTCCTGTCTACCTTATACGAGCACGTTGCTGTACCTTTTTCATATAATTGTACGATAAGTGTGTTGCTTTCACTCGTTTAAAATTATTATTTATTATACAGGCTCCTTCGTTATGCAGTAAGAGCAAGACACTAAAATTATGAAATACTTTAATGAAATCATTTCATATATTTCTTATTGCATGACATTTTCTACTGGTTCCTTTAAAAAACATGCTCTAAGTTTCTAGTTCATTTAAGTGTGTGTGTATATTTGTTCCTCTTGTTCCTTTAAACCTGGGATGACCGACACAATAATTCTAAATTAAATTTTAGTGAACGAAGACCGAGGCGGCGACGGGTCGAGGTTGCCGACGCACGCGTACTCGCCGCACTTTCAGTCCCGCTCAGCGACCGCCACACCTACCACAAGTCCAAAGAAAAGACAACTGCCTCAAATACCTCATCACCAGGTTTTACATTTCCTTCCACCAATTAATTGGCCAATATTGACTAGCATTAACAGCACCATTGTCGTTTCGCAAGAATGCTTTTTGTCTATAATATAATAAGCTTTGATGTAGATTGCATATCATTTTACTGTATGTATTTACAGGGTACCCAGAAGGCAGTGCGCGCCCAAGTATCAGCGGACCTGGAAGAACGTAAGTGGATCGCCCCGCATCACATTGGCGCCACACTCACCTACCGCAGCACGCCACAAGGTCAATACACGCCAACCCTGTCCAAAGCAATTAACCAACCCCACACATAATATTTTTGTAATTCGTTGACTGGGAATATTATATACTTAACTACTAAACAAAAAAGAAAAAGTACCACATCTTTTTGAAAATCTGGCTGCGTCGTCGAAATATTGTCAAAAGCCATAGTAAAATTAATACAAAAACTGCTCAAGAGTCCGATTGTACAATCCAAAATATGCATAATTATGATTCTCTGTCAGATTCTGGTTAATTTTTTAACAATACCGAAAGTGAGCTATACTTATTGACAGTCAACCCCCTGTTAAATGAACCACCCATCACCTCATATTAGTGGCGTATTTTATTTGCAAAAATGGCGTAATGTCTAAAATAACATGGGGTATATTTGATTGAAATATATTACATTATTCACATATGTATGTTAGATAACGTAATTTTGAAGCGAAATGAATAAGCCACTACATCAATATCATTAGATAGATCATTACATGGCCGACTGAGCACCAAATTACTATATCGTAGTTTGTAGAAATTTGTGATTCGATGTTAAAAATGAATTAGAAAAATCGAATAGGTTGGGAACGACATTACGCCGGACTGTCAGACTCCGAATTGGCGGGGCGTGGCGGCGGCGGCGGCTGGGCGCCGCGACGCCGGCTCTCGCCAGATGCCACCGCGGCTGACTCCGATCTAGAATCAGTGGCTTCTGTCACTTCAAGTGCGTTCAGTACGCAATCTGAGCGACCTCGACCTACACGAATGCTCAGGTACATATTCTAAAATTATCATTACTTATTAGCAAAAAATAATAATACCCTTGACAACATTCTGCTGAACATTTTTAAATGGAAATATTATATGTACGATTTGCAGCCGCCGAAGAAATCTTCCTCCAAACAGTACATCTTCCTCATGCGATAGTGCTACTACTAATCCATTTCCCTGTCGTTTTTTCAATCAACCCCAACGTCGTCTATTGCCCCAAGTTTCAATACCGGCAGGAGCAGAACGGGCGGTTCGAAGACGGATTTGCTCTAGGTTTGAGTTGACTTCATCATTAACACATGCGTGCCCCCGCACGCGACCGACTCGCCGCCTGCGCCGCTCGCTTGCCCGCAGTCGCTCCGCCGGCTCCAGCACTAGAGACTACCCTCATCATCACATTTCTAAAAGAAGTCATAGTTGCCCTGAATACCCTATGCAAATACACACTTACAAGATATCTGAAAACAAAAAAGACTACGTATTCCAAATCGCTTTACCTAGAAATATTAAAACTCAAAATATGTCAACATCTTCTGCCCATTGTGAACAGGGGTCGCTCCCTTTAAAGATATACCCGCAACAAAAACCAATACAGTTTAAGACTTATAAAAGAAAGGTGAATCAAAATAATCCATTTTGGGGTAATGAACGGTCTAATACTATTGATAACTGTTATTGTCTGCCTCTCGTTACTAACGAAATCAATAGAAAGAAATTGCCAATGATAACCAAGCTAAAAGTCAACAAGCCAACTTGTCACGTTCGATCTCTTCCTAATATTCCGCATGTGTTTTTTAATAAGATTCAAGAAAATTACACAAATAAAGACATTGATAGTAATGTAGACAGAATAAACATGACTCGAAACACTGAAGATATTACTCAGTATCATGGATATGATAGTGAAGGGAGCATAGCAGAAACAACCATACATGTGAGCATTGAGCGGCAACAGACTTTAGTTAACGATAAACATGACATTAATAATGAATCCAAAATAGGTGAAACGCCATGTAAAATTGAAACTATTTCTAAATTAGGCAATACTGAGAGGAAGAAAAATCTTTCCCTCGACTTAAAAAATAATTATGATTGCGATGTCAATAAAATATTAGATTTACGCAGAAAATCTTTAGATACACCTCGTAATATATGCAGTGTAACAATTGAAAAAGACTGCAATAAACTAACGAACGACAAAATGAAGATAAAAAATATTATACAAAGACGCCATTCCGATTCATTGGTCAACCCTATCTGTACATCTAAAAAGCAAACATCTCCAGAAGTATTCGTGAATATTTTTAAAAAGATGAGTTTATCGTCAAGGGCCGAATTGGATATAATTAAAACGTCATCCCAATTATTCAAATTCACAAATAATTCAGATATTATTAAAAAACAGGGTAATACTGTTAGTATCAATGAAATTCCAACTTTCCAAGAGTACCGTTCCCCTAACTCCGTATCTCCTCAACCTAGCATAGATCTGTCGCAAAAACCTTTACCTTCTATAATTAAAAAAGCTCGACCGCGATCGTATTCGTTATCATCAACAGATCATTTAGACAGAAAATATAGTATTATGGCTAATTCAATATGTATTGCTCTTTCTCCCCAAAACCTCGGCTCGCCCCGTCGTGCGCTCACTCCTGTTGCATCACGTCCGCCACTCGACAACACTCATCACCACCCTTGCGACGCGCAAACGGAACTGCCGGCGACCAACCGTACCATATCGGATGCTGATCAATTTGGTGAAACATCTCTGCGAAATTTAAATCGGAACATAAAAATGTCAATGAAAAACACTGGTAAAAAACAAAATAACAAATCTACTCGACGTGATTCGAAACGCAGTAATGACTACAATGGACGGGAAAACGGGCGCGGCAACAATCAGCCGCAACCACTGGAACGCCGAGAGTCGAGACGTGGACAATTCACTAGGAGTCTTAGTAATGCTGATGTCCCACCAGACGAAAAAGCAGGTAACGGTTGGCAACTTTTTGATATACAATCTTTTTTTTTCCAAATTTACTGTTACATATCTAACTATATTTCAATTTTACTAAGATGGCAGTCTCAGTGACACCGCACTAGGAGGCGCTAATGAACTGGAACCGACAAGAGATGACGATCTACTGAAAGCAGAGCCTCGGGATTACTTCGGCCCCGGTATGGGCAAGAAGAGTAATTCGACCTCACAATTATCTGCCACAGGTGAACCTTGCCGCATTTCACTTACACACATACAGAAACACGAACCACTCGCGCACTTACTTAACGCTAGCCTTTAAGCAAATACCATTCATGTTTAAAGTGCGTAAAGGCTGGCGAAAAATTTGGTAGTAAATGACTTAAGTGTATATTAATAAAATGATCGACAGGACGGAAACGGAGGTTAGGTTTCGGTAAACGTGGAAAAAATTCGTTTACGGTCCAACGCAGCGAGGAGGTGGTGCCCGGAGAAATGCGGGGCGCCGTTGCGGGTGTCTCACGCGCTTCCTCGGCATCCAGCGAGAATGACGACGACAGGTTGGCACGCGCTGCCACAACATTGACGCAATAGTGTACGGGCGGCGGTGGTCTCGCGCCCTTAAACTCTCTACCATAACTCTCGATTGAGCGAAAAGCTCTTATAATACTATTAAACAATAACGCTAATAAGTCTTAATGATCAATGTAACACAGCATGCCACAATACAACAATTCACAACAATGGTAGTTGAATGCGCAATGTTTTGCTTCTGTGAAGTTAGCTATAGAGCTTTAACTGGTAAATATTATATTTATGTAGCTTCTGAGCGAGCGAACAGGTTCATTGCGTTGTGTTTTATGGAGGGACTAGTATTACTACGACCAGTGACAGTATAATTAGTTTCGTACATATTTGACCGTATGACAGTATAATTAGTTTCGTACATATTTGACCGTATTCTGACACATAAATACACACAAAACAAACACAACAAAGATGCAGTTGACACGATAAAACATATTTTAATATTTTTTAACGTTTAAACACCTTTAACAGACAATTGAAATATATTTAGGAACATTTCTAAAGACTTTTAAATTGTTCTACAATTTATGAATGACGGATGTGCAAAAACTAAAAAGTTACACGCCAGATATCATCAGCTAGGTGTGAACTTCTATTAATACTGTATCATGATCAGTAGCTTTAATCTGGACCTCACACCTAAGTGGGATCTGATGAATTCTGGCGAGGTAAAAAGTAATTGGTTTATTATACATATAAACATTTTAAGTTTCACAAAATAATTTATATAACATTGGAGAATTTCTGCACTAAATTTGAGCTTGGAATAAAAAAATAAGAATTGACTTTTTAAAATATACCTACTTTAAAATATATTTCAATCTGATTGATATCATCGTCACATTATCATGAATTCACTAACGGGCTAGAAGACATAGGTGTATGTGATTGTTAATATAACGGGTACTGAATGTGTGGGGCGGCACGCAGCGCGCGGGCGGCGCTCGGACGGCGGCTCGGCGTCGCGCCGCAAGCGCTCCAGCCCCGCCACTACCACATTCCAGCGCTCGCACGAGGTGTGCGCCGCCAGCCTCGTCTCCATATCTAGCTCGGAAGGATCCTCGTAAGTGGCCGCCGCTCGCTCCGCCGCTCCGTTCTGCGCTCTGGTCGCAGTGTGCAGAGTGCCCGATTTCGAGTGTGCATTAATGTTTCCACGTCTTCTCTTGTGCCCCTCTCCGTGTGCCTTTGGTCTTGTATACGCATGATGCCGGTTATTGGTGTTGTTCACTTCATCTTCTTTTCTGTTCAGCACGCACGAGTCTTCTATCGCATAGGCAACGCACTCTATTCGAATTCTCGAGTCTATATCTCTTGACGAAATGCTCTTGTTTTTATACCTGTGAACGCCTGATTTACACTATATTCGCAAATGCTGATCCGGAATGCCAAATACGAAGATCAAGAAGCGCTTCTCAATTCAAAATTTGCACGATTTTAATGGATATTTTTAATGTTGCCTGAACGCCTAAATGATGCACTTTATAATAATTTGTCAACTACACTATGGACTGTTCGATGTACACACACCAACCTTAACACCCATGCATGTAGTATATTATAAAATCACTCATCTTCATAAATTTTAACAAGTTAGGAATAAACCTTGCCAAGTTATCAACTGTTACCAAACTAAAAAGTTAACCAAACTTATTAAAACTAAAAGGGGCCTTTTTTCTATATTATTCTTAGGTACTATTCTTAAATTGATCTATAGTTTTCTAAGTCATGTATCATTTAGTGAAGTAATGTAGGTACTATTTGAGTAAAACTACCTACTTATATAAATATGACCTATTAGTTAAAAATCGCTCTAGAGAATTAGCACCCAGGGGAGTACTTCTAGATGTCTTGAACAGTTTATATTTAGTACCTACTTTCCACGTATTTATCTGATTTGCATCCGAAAGACTACCGCCCTCTTCTTCACTATTGTATCAATGTTGTTATTGTTGTAATTTTTATTATAACCTAATTCTGATAGTAGTTACGAAAACTGATGTATTGTGAAATTTATTACTTTTAATTTCAGTTATGTATTTCCTATACCTAGTGATAGAAGAACACCAACCACCGAGATCCTTCGTTTTCGCTATTAGTTATGCATTGGACTGTGTTCTTATGTCAAGAAGTACGAGTAATTTTGTTTTAGCAGCCTAAATATTAAGCATAGTGAGATTCCGTAGTAGCTATTGATGTTAATGTTTATTCGTGTTATATAGCCAATGCATAGCATAAACCTGGCTGTGTTGTTTATTCAATTAACAATTTCCATTGAAATTTCAATTTTTAATTCGAACAAATCTTATGAAAAAATAAAATAAAATTCTTTAAAAACAATAATAGTTTCAAGTAAAATAGATATTATCGAATGGTCGAAATCAGTAGATGGTCTCCCGGCATGCGCGGCTCAGGCTCATCCGACGGCGGCGGCCTGTCCGACTTTATCGACGGCCTGGGCCCCGGCCAACTGGTCGGCAGACAGTTACTTGGAGCCCCGACATTGGGCGATGTGCAACTGTCCATGTGTTACCAGAAAGGATTCCTCGAGGTAATTATATTCCTATTGAGGTACTGTTTCTGTAAAAAACTTAAATCTCTTAAAAGAGAAAGAATCATTTCTTTTTTCTCTTTGTAAGATCCAAAAAAGGAATATCCTCCCAAATTTTACAGGTTTTAAATTGCCGTTTTGTTATATTCATTCATCGTAATAACTATACATATGTATATTAAATAGGGTTGTTGACACGGTTAAAAGATAAATCATTTAAGGATATTAAGAAATAAATATCCTTAAAATAATTCTTATTGATCATATGCCCATATCGCGTACTTTATTATATTTATTTGTAAACTTGACTTTATTAAGAATGCTATTCGACATCAAAAAAATAATGACGTCACAGCATAAGTTCAAATCCCATGGAAACATTTTGTTAATGACATTTTTTGACTAGTTGTTGACCTTAACTACAAACGATCGTTGTAACAGGTGGAGGTAATCCGCGCTCGAGGGTTGCAGGCGCGGCAAGGCAGCCGCACGCTGCCGGCGCCCTACGTCAAGGTGTACCTGGTGAGCGGCAAGCGCTGCGTCGCCAAAGCCAAGACCAGCACCGCGCGCCGAACGCTCGACCCGCTCTACCAGCAGACACTTACCTTCAGAGAAAACTTCAAAGGCTGCGTCTTACAGGTTCGTTATTGCCCTAAAATCATCTCAAGCCTAAGGAGAATAGGGTAGATGACGAGTATTTTGAGTATAGCCTGGCAGAGCGTGGAATCGGTGGTGTGCGGTGTGCATAGTCAAACAAATAGGATGAAATAAATAATTAATTATACGTGCGGCCATTACAGATGCTAACAATAAATAAAACTACGTTTAAAAAAACCGACTTCAAATGTGCGTATTGTATGTACACAAGAACTAAAAGGCATAAAATAATAATAATTAGCTTTATTTTCAAAAAGTACGTAAGTAATTATTATCATAAACAAACTCTATGTTTTATCACTGGAAGTCGGTGCCTCTTATAAATAGCAGCGCCATCTAGTGACGAATGGTGTATACTTACCCTATTTAACTGGATTTACGGCATTACAAAGGCTCCGACTTCAAGCAGTGATAAAACAAAGAGTTTGTATATAATAATAATTACTTACGTTCTTTTTGATAATAAAGCTAACTATTATTATTTTATGCCTTTTAGTTCTTGTGTAAAATACGCACATTTGAAGTCGGTTTATCAATATCATATCACATATAATAGTTTATGAATCTAAAAAAAAAATCGAGGTAGGTACATAAAATTATATCAAAACTGTCTCTAAAATCAAAACTACTAGGCCAAACTGAATAAAATTTATATGGGACCCAATGGCAAACATTCTGCGTCGAATGAAAAAAGAACTACGTAAATCGGACCAGAAACGGCGTCGTAATCGATGTACATACATAAAAAAAAATACTAACCGAATTAAGAACCACCTCCTTTTTTAAGTCAGTTAAAAAAGCGCTCTTTTTTAACCGACACACGTCAAATCATCAGTACAGTGTTTTCATAGGTGAAAAAGACATTTATAACGTATAAGAAATACACAGTACATAAATCTTAACAGAGTCAAATAAGATACTTTTCAAAATTGAAGAATTTACAAAAGAATTTACAATAAAAAATATTTATGAATCCGAAATGACCATATGACCATGAGAATGACTTAAATTTACGGATATTTTGTAACCTAGTTATCGTTAACTTCTTTAGTCTGAGCTAAATATAATCGCGATTGAAAACCTACGTTAACATGAACCAATGGAAATTTAAGCACTTTATCACTCAACCAATGGTGTGCTCATTGCAGTTGGACGCTGTAATTTTTTTAATGGCTTGTTTTTAATCACAGGTCACGGTGTGGGGAGATTATGGACGTATTGAAGGCAAAAAAGTGTTCATGGGCGTCGCCCAGATAATGCTTGATGACCTTAATCTTTCCAATATTGTCATTGGGTGGTACAAGCTCTTCGGAACTACTTCATTGGTAAGCTAAACTTATATAATTCAGGCTCAAAAACAATCTCCCCGGAAAACCTCATTTAAACACCATAACATAAGATCGATAATCTTTGTTCTATCAACCATGCAGAGACAAAAAAGTAACCGTAAGTTCATGTTGTGAACAACTTTACGGTTTCACATAAGTAGCATATAAAAATTGTTAATTAAAAAATTTATTTTGTATTATTTACAATAATAATTTTTATTTACAGTAACTGAAGAGCATCTTCTCGATGTTGGAAGAACTTATATCATCACAATAAAATTTAAAACTTGTCCAAATAATAAATAATTTTAGTGATACTGCTTTAATATCATGATAAAATGCGAAATATCTTGAATATAGGACATTTTTCTATATAACACAAGGTTATAAATGATTTGGATATTTATTTGTTTTTGGAATGCCTACCGGAGTTTTGAATAGATAGCATTTTATAGCAATGAAACAAATGTATAGTGTACTCAATAATATGTAATTAAGTATTAAAAATCAAATGCAATTTGGTATTTTCTTTATAATTTTCCTTTATTTTTATATTATCTTATATATCATAAGAAACAGGGTTAATTTATTGCAAAAGAAAAAATGTTTCAATCATTTTATTCAGGACAAATATGATCTTTAACAATGTGTGCATCCATCACTCTCCTTTTTAGCCTAAAATACTACATTCTTTACCTCAGTCATTCCTAAAATTAAAACAAAAGTACATATATACATACATACATACATACATATTATATATAATATATTCCATATTAAAATACATATAAGAGCCAGAAAATCATGCTCCTTCCACTATAGTGGACAACATCGATGAATTACTTTAGTAATAAAAATGTACTAGCTGTAACGGCGAATACTCACATAATCATTTTTATTAGTCTGTAATAACTATGTAGCCGTTAAATTGTCAGTTGAAACACTTAATGCAGTATTTGTTTGGGCTGCTTCGAAGGTGATGCGCCGGATAACCGACTCTCTCCTGCTCTTTTCACTCCTCCAGTCTTTATATCTGCAAATAAACATGAATCCCGCTGTAAAGGGTCTTTCACGAATTTCGTACACCCTTCTTCTCCATTGCCACAACTGGTCATATTTGTGACAAGGATGCAAAAGGGCTTAGGTTACTTCTTTTTATAAAGTGAGGGAATACTAAATAGTTTAAAATGTGAAGTCTCAAAATTTAGGACCCATTCTCTTCTTACAAAATGTCATGCTTCATATACCCTTTCCTCCTTATGTGCGACGTAATAAAGAGATGGCTCCTATATATAATACCTATCCTACTTAAATTTTTTATGGCAGTTATTACGTTAAATATTTAGAACGTACTTTTGTGATCACCGCTGCCGATGGACACATTGAGGCCGGAGTTCACCTACTTGATCTAATCCGGTGATTTACTAAACGGTTGATCAAATCTCAAAAAATATTAAATCAGCTGTTAAAGTGTTAATCAGTCGTCTAGAAAGTTGGTGAACTCTAGAGTGGTATAGTGACTCACCTTGCAGCCACCTGACTTGTGTGGCGGGCCCGTAACCCTTCTCGTTGCGCGCGGCGATGCGAAATATGATCGCGGGCTTGGTGCTGGAGTCCACGTGCGCGGCGCTCAGCGACGACTGCGGCACTACGCACGTGTTCGCCTTGCCGCAGTACACGCGCACGAACGCCAGTTGAGATTTTGCTACCTCCTGTACGTTCAAATTCAAATTATTTATTCTACTAGAGGTTGTATCTCAATACACCAGCCTCTACATACACGGAATATTTGTATTACCGTTTTTATTACCGTTTGATATTTTTGACGGTCTGCAATACTCAAAGATCACTACACAGTATAAAACAAAATCGCTTTCCGTTGTCTCTCTCTATTTATTCTTAGATCTTAAAAACTATACAACTGATTTTGATGCGGTTTTTTCAATACATAGGGTGATTCACAAGGCAAGTTTATAAAACCATGCGAACCCAGAGCGCTTGTATATAATATAGTCTAGAAATTTTTAATATTTTATGTTTGACAATCCTATATTTTAATGCGATTTGTGTATTTAATGAACTTGTCATCTATCTATCTTGTAATTAAGACGACTAATGGCGAATACGATCAATATTTCGAAAAATATTTAATAAAATATACCTAACAGGACCTTATGCTTAATTTGGTGAACATCTAAAGTTTTAGAGCCGTGTTTATTAATACATAGACATTCTATAGACAGTCTTGTATCACGCCAGCAGGACCCTTTTTTGTTTTTTCCATTTTCTGCCCAGTCATATTAATCATAAGCATTTTATTAGTAATAAAAAGTATCTGGCAACAAGAGAAATAGACAAGAGACACATAAAGCTATGTAAACTAAAGTAGGTCAAAACAAACCTTGGGTTGCGTGTTAGAACGCACAGCAAGGTAGACGGAATACTCGAAAATGCCCTCAGCGGCAACCTGCGGCGGCTCCCACGACAAGTGCGCGCCTTCTACGGACTTGGATATCTTGATGGCCGACGGCGCGCCGGGGAATCCCGGCAGACACGTCTTGAATGCCGATTCCTGCACAATAGTGTTAGGTGCTTCCCCAGTCAAAAGATTTGTAAAGGATTATAAAATATTTTGTTATACAGGTTACTCATAAGCGAAAGGACAACGCGCATCTGTTTTTACGTAGTATTGATAAAATTTTACCAGACAATGAAAGTAATATTTATTTTTATATTTTTTTTTTCGACGACCTCCGTGGTGTAACGGTACGTACTTGACCGATACTCAGGAGGTCATGATGGAAAATGACCTTTTTCTGATTGGCCTGGGTCTTGGATGTTTATCTCTATACATATGTATTTATTATAAAATATAGTATCGTTGAGTTAGTACCCATAATACAAGTCTCGAACTTAG
>JADGIL010021089.1:0-18400 GCA_020352625.1 Cactoblastis cactorum | reverse complement strand
ATTCAAAACCGTTCGTTACAATTACAAAAGAACGATGTTTGTTTGTTATTAGTGGATATTAATTGTACGCGTACTAACCGATACAACATAGGAATCCATTCGTTTCGTTGGGTTATACTGGCTAATACTGAGGTATCAAAAGTAACGAGTAACGATACGATAGTAACGAGTACCATTTTTAATAGTAACGAATACATACGGGTTTACTTTTTCTCGTTACTTTTACACCTCTAATGTTTATTGTAACTACAAATTTTAAATTTGGAATGATTGCTTTTTCTTTATTTTTGAACTAGTTGCGTCGAGAAGTATAAATCTAACAAAATGACAATTCAGGTCGGCAATACCTACTTTAAATTCAAATTAAACGAAGCAAGCTTAATTTTTAGGTTTAGGGTTTTACCATGGATAATGGTTTTACATAGTAATTAAATGCATGTCTAGATATATTTTTACAAAGTAGTCAAGAATACTCATAGAATTAATACAAAAACAATAATCGCAAAAAACCCTATAAAATCGTGCTTTACAGATACTAAATACCAAAAATCATGTATTTCTGAAAAAATCTTATCAGTCTTTGTCAGGTTTAATTACCTACCTATAAACATATTTATCTATAACTCAACTACTCATATATTATGGTATCATCACTTTCCTTGAAATCTAATTACAGCCTGATATGTCAGAACAGATAGGAAATTAGCGAATCATATTTAATTACTTAACTACCTACTTACTAGTTTTTGCCCGCAGCTTCGTTCGCGTGGAATCAAACTTATAACACCCCTGTTTTTGTCGGCGGTTAAAAAAAAGTAATAGTTACCTTAGTAAAATAGCGAGCGTATACATTATCCAGATTGTTCCACTACATTGACGCCACTGTCGTTGTTTACTACACTGATTCCACTATCCAGAGGTACGTGGACTCCTGCAATTTTTAAAATAAAAATAAATAGGGACAAATCACACAAATTGATTTTGCCCCAAATCAAGTTGTATTATCGAGACACAGACTCTGACCACCCCGTAATACTATACGATATGATACTGTATCTGTATGTATAACAACATTATAAAGTGAAAGAGTTTCTTTATTTTGTTGAACACAATAATCTCGAGAAATATAATCATGAGAAATATAAAGGAAATACTTGATCGATTTGAAAATTTCTTTCACCGTTATATAGTCTGTTTATCGGGGAAGGCTATAGGCTATTTTTTATCCGCTACTTCCCACAATAAAGGGACCAGAGCAGCAGAAACCGCGAGATGGTCGCTAATGCATGTATGTACATATGTATTTTTACAAACTTTTATTTAGTTTCACCTGTCCAACCTGTAATCAAATCTCGCAAGCTAAATTTCACCTACTACCCAGTGTCCGATTGAGCTGTGGCATGTATCTTTATTACCCGTGACAATGCATTATGCAATGTATGCCCTCTTGGTGCACCTAGGATTGGCTCCCAATAATAGAACTCTTCAACGGTTTACTGCACTAGAGTGTCCTGCAAGATCTTCCCGGTAACGATAAGAGCTAATGGCAGAAATGAAAATCTTGTAAAAAAAAAATGTTACCTCCTTCACTAACAATGTTGGTACCACCAAAGTTTAAGTCAGCAACATTGATCCCTCCTTCCACGAGGTTGGTACCTCCAAAGTTACTGTCAGCGACGTTAATCCCTCCCTCTACAACGTTCGTCCCGCCAAAATTACCATCGGCAACACTTGCGCCGTCAACGACACTGATACCGCCTTGATTGTTTACGAACTGAAATAGAAAATTGTTTTCTATTGTCCTATTTTAACTTTTTTTTTCAATTAACTGATTGGATTTCTGCAAAGTCGTTCTAAAAATTAAGCGACTATTTAAAATTAGAAAATATAATTAATTCTAAGCTTTTAATGAACTTGTCATGCTACTAGTGAGTTAATATTGATTAATTAAATCTTGAAAGTAAAACTGGAGACACTTTCCCATGTATCAGTAAGCTGCAATTATATTTTAATCAAATGTCCATTATGTCCATAAACCAAAAATAGTGATGTAGAAATTTGTACCAAGCCTTGCGTGGAAATTAATATAAAATACACTAATAACAAATATACAAATTAATTAATTTAGAGCATCGTCCTTGAAGACTTATACTTTAAAGCTTGTTTTTTTCTTTTCTTAGGTTATACATATTCTAAAGTAATGAAAGTATGCTTTGCAATGTATTTTCATTTGTTGTCATTATAAAAAAAAAATGCCATATCCCAAATATTTGAGTAGAAACTTGAAAAGAATTTAGTGACAAGTCAGGTGAAAATCAAAATGTTTTTATTCAAATATACCAGCACTTTTGTTTAAAAAATTTAATAAAATAATGAGTGACTCACATGTACGCTGTCCATTTTATTTTCAAACAATTAAGATATTTTTTTTTAAATCTGCATACGTCTATTCCTACTTAAACACTTATTAGAAATAACAGCGAAACATTCACCTAAGCGCAGTTATTAATCTTTGTTTGTTAAGATAATGCATGCGATAATTATCTATAAGATAATGGTACTAATAAGTATAGATAATTTTGAGTGGTTAATTGATTTTTTCCTAACTAGGGTATTTAATAGGACTTTGGTTCTGTGAAAACTTAGAGGAAAGTCAACAACAACCCAGTCAAATTATAATGAATGATCTTTTTGTGTATTTAATATAATTCGATAAGTATAGAGAGAGATATGCCATAAAATACGAGTATCTCTGTCTGGGGCTAACTTTGTGTATTTTGATGAAGAACAGAGAAAATTAATCTTACGAACTGTCCTTTTTACTAGTGTCTATGCCATAAAACAACTCTCGAACTCAGTTTGAAGCTTACTTAATTTGTATGATTAGTCTTTAATTTTTTATTCATTTAGATAGGAAGAACGCATAAATTTGAATTTCTAAACTGTGCTCGTCCCGTGAGTCACCGGTTGTCCCCAAGCTAACGCAAATAAGTTTCTATTTACAACTCAGTAACTCGAAACTCAACTAACCAGTCTTACCGCGTTCGGCCGCGTCGCAACACTATTAATAACCGGACGTATACCGTAAATCATGCCGTAAATAAAAAATAAATAATTAAAAAAAATATCAAGCTGTCAATCCGAACGGGAAAGGGAACATTGTCAACTGTCAAAAAGCGCGCGAAAGGCAAATTTTTATTCGCACATCGGCCCGATTAATTTTGTTATCCGTGACGGACGATTGTTTACACTTTTTTTTTTAAATTGACATAAGTGGTTATTTTTATGTGACGTGATGATCCTAAATCCTGATAATATTTTTATGTTTTGTAAATAATTCAGTATCGCCAAATTTAACTGTGCTAAAGTGCACCCTATAACTACAGCGCGGCAATTATTTCGAAATTAAATTGCTTTCGTGAATGTTTAAAGTATAATAAGTTTTCAAATTAACTTTCCATATAATTTTTCTATATAATTTACACCACTCTTGGGTAAGATAATTAAAATATATTTTTTTGTTAAAACTTAGCCTAACACAAAACTTTGTTCAATAAAAGTTTGAAGAATTACGGCAAGCGTGTGTGTTAGTGGGTACTCTTAATAACATAATATTATAAAGATAAAGTAACAATTTTACGATACATTTCTATACAAAATCAATTTAAATGTACTACTATAATGACGTTTATATGTAATAGAGTTATAAAAGATATGTACTGATTCGAGCTGGCATTTATGATTTTGCAATCAAAGAGTAAAATCATTAATTTGCTTTTATTTAAAAATATCTTGGTCCAAATTTTTAAGAGCTTCGTCATTTTGTTTTTTTAAAAATTATTTATTTAATCTAAATAAAATGGTTTTTGTTCTGGGTTCCAGATGTTTCGGATATACAAAACACTAGCCGACCGTGCCCACTTTGTTGGGCGTTAAACACGGAGACGACTTCGTGAGCAAAAGCTAGTTAAAAATAAATATATTTTATGTTAGTGTAGGTATGTAATACTATGGTATACACACAGTTTATATCATACTTTGCGTAAATGGAAAATATACAAAGTTAGTTTGGACTTTTTTCCGTTTGAAAAAAAGCTATTCTAAATAAATCCTGTTACAAATTAAGTTTTCTTACAACTAAATAAGGACTTTATTTACTATGTCCTATATCTCAATCTCGTCTAACACGTTTAAAGGAGCATTTTATAATACAGCCATAATCAACCATAATGTGCAATAATTAAAAGCTTTTTCCAGTTAAGAGTTTGATATCTCTGATATTTACTTTTTAGAACGTTCCTCAGTATATTCGAAATTTAAAATCTCTATTCTCGAAAAAACAACGGAAATGGACAGACGACAGAATGACAGGAAATGGGAACGATCGTTTAAAAATAATTATAATCATTCTACTTACATTCTATAGGGAGTTCCAAAATCACGTCACACGTGAAAGGAGGAGGTCGATAAAATGTGACATTGTGTGACAAGGGGGCGGGAGGAGTCCTAAGTTTCGTGACGTCACATTTCAACATCTATACATTATAATTAAACTGTAATCGAGCTATGCCTGTACATGGGAGATATTAAGGACACAATGGCGGGACACGTGATGTTAAGTGATCACCGCCGCCCATAGACACATAGTCACAGAAGCATTGCCGGCCTTTAAGGGATTTATACGCTCTTTTCTTGAAAGTTCCGATGTCGTATTGATCCGGAAATACCGCTGCAGGCAGTTCGTTCCACAGTGTGGTCATACGTGGTATAAAGTTTATTTTAAAACGTACGGTGGTCGACCGCCATTCGTCCAGACAGAATTAATGAACCTTTAGTTTGCGGCGGGTAGTACGGTGTAGAAATTCTATAGTGGGTATTAACTCGAACAACTCCTCAGAACACTCCCCGTAATAAATTCGGTAGAAAATGCACGAAGATGCAATATCTCTGCTCAGCGCCAGACTGTCGATGATGCGGTCGATGACTCGAACCGCCCGACGTTGGACGTGGTCAAAAGGAAGAAGTTGATATTGGGGTGCCCCAGCAAGATGTTTTGAACTTTGGGCCTAACTCTATCCGTGCGATTTGTCCCTATATACATACATATACACACCTACTTCTTTCAATTTTAAATATGAAAATAAATCAATTTATAAAGAACGAAATTTGAAGATAAAAATCTTAGCTGTTCACTTAAAAATATCTGGTTATACGTATAGACAGAGAAGGAAGTGAACCTACTCTCGGAAATCTAACGATTTTGTTTATTCCTTTTGAAATACGGACCCCCTAAAAGTAGACAGACAAGGCAATCACCTATGATCAATAAAAACACATTCAAGAGCATTATTCCCATCTTGTGTTTCGAGTGCGATTCAAGAATCGATTTGAATCGATCGTCATAAAGCGCTTGATGAATTTTGGTACACAGCCAAATGCTGGATAATGGTACATTCGTATTTTTGGATACGGATCCAGCCAAGGATATCAACAGGATGGAGTGGGAGGGGACATTAAAACAATATTTATGTCATATCCATGTATATTATAAAACCGAAAATCACTCACTCATCACGAAATCTCGGAAACTACAAGTAGTTAGTGGATCTTACACTTGCATGGGCGTTTCTTAAATACTTCACGCTATATATATATTTCCGAAGATATGTTCTAACAAACAAACTATCAAAGTTAAAAACTTTACCTCATTATAATATTAGTAAAGATATAATTAAGTATAAAAGAGTATTTATAGAAAATGACCTACAAAATCGTCTAGACAATCTTTAATTCATCGTATTTTCATTTAAATGAGTTGCTGTCGTAGGTTATTAAGTATAGAATAGATTATCGCTATTTCACATGTAACTTTCTCTGCTCAAACTTTGTTATTAGCACGAGCGGCCATTTTGGCCAGGTGCGAGTGAGATAGATAATTAATTGTTTTACATTTTTGACGCATCGACGTTACGATACGATTAACAAATAACAATCCCGCAAAAAAAGTGTCCTCGGCAAAACACTGCTCATCGCTTTTTTTTTATGGCAGAGCGAGGCAAACGAGCAGGCGGGTCACGTGATGTTAAGTAATCACCGCCACCCATAGACACCCGCAACCCCAGGGGGGTCACAGGAGCGTTGCCGGCCTTTAAAAATGAGCAGCCTTCAATTAGTTTCGTTTCCAAGCATTTGCGGATGATTTCTTGCTGATCGTTGAGGTAGGTAGGTACTGGAGTCCTGTGCTAAGTCAACGCTTGTGTTACAGGAACTTAGTTTGAAATAATCAATAATCTTTCGAAAGTAAGATGATTCCGTGCTTCGGAAGGCACGTTAAGCTGTGGTCTCGAACGCCATTCTAGCATTTGTATAAACCCATCCTAGGATTAGTTCTGGATTACCCTTTGGGTTGCAGAGGTCAGATAGTAATAGAGTGGATAGGAAGGTTGGAACGGGAAGGACTAAAATAACTTATCTTGACCAATTAAATGACGTTCTTAAAAATGGCAGGTCTCTTAACCGACGAGTGTTTATGACAAGATTGCGAAGGAACTAGGTTAAGACCGTAGTAAGTAGAATAATGTAGTCTCAGCTCACCCCTATCGAGAAAATGCATGATCATTTATGAACATATGTATGATATAAATAAAATATATGTTGAAAGTATTTTGTAAATTGAAGTCTCTTAAGAAAATGCTGCAATGGTGTTTGTTCTGTCACTTCATTTGCGCTTTGGAAGTGGTGGTAAATTATTTATAAGTTTTTATTATTTATAATTTTACTACCACTTCCACCTTCGACTCTCATATCTCTTGGCTCTGTCTACCCTGTGAGGGATAGACGTACCGATGATGGGATTACTTCGATGGTGGAATCAAAAACTCACATCGTGTTTATGTTTACAAAACATTGTCTTTTGCGTCGAGTTTAAAAAAAAAACAAAGTGATCTTATATTTATGATGCGTTATGTCGTCTTATGTCTTACAAATAAAACGTATAACGCACACACGACTGTTCTTACGTTTTCTACTACGACGTATTGACACGTGTGATAAGTGAGTAC
This sequence comes from Cactoblastis cactorum, assembly GCA_020352625.1. Lineage (NCBI taxonomy): Eukaryota > Metazoa > Arthropoda > Insecta > Lepidoptera > Pyralidae > Cactoblastis > Cactoblastis cactorum. The sequence goes on along the minus strand of JADGIL010021089.1, from coordinate 11,339 downwards.
TTAGGTATTATATGTACCTACCTACCTATATTGAAGTTTACTAAAAACAGAAAAAAAGGGCTCCCATACAACAAAAATGATTTTTCCGTTTTGTAAAGATAATGGTATTCTTCTTCTTGCGCAACTCGGACTCGTATTTGGCACATTGTTTTTTATGGGATACTAACTCAACGATACTCTATTTTTATAACAAATACACATATGTATAAATTAACACCCAAGGATAGTCAGAACAATTAAAAAAAGATCATTTTCCATCATGACCTCACCGAGGATCGCACCCGGGGGCAGACACGTTAACCATTACACCGCGGAGGTGGTCAAATTATTTGTATTCATTATGCAATTTTAACTTTTCGGTTTCACAATTCCGTTCTCAGCATCTGTAAGCAGACTGATTTGTTTAAACTAATAAAAAAGCTATACTTTTTTCATGTTAATAGTAACACAGAGAAGGACACCACATTGAACGAGTGCCAAAAAGAATCGCAGTTCGCTTTCTTGTGTTGAAAACTTCGATCAGCAATAAAGAGCAGTTCCGATTATAATCAAACAAAATATCGTCCTTACTGCAATAAAGATGACAACTACTATGATTATTTCGACAAAGTTCCATTTCCAGATTCTATCCAGAAACTGGAATTTGAATTTGAGAATCGTGCAGAAAGTCTTATCGATTCACTTAAGTAAGGTTGAGTTGAGGATGAGTCGAATCTAGAAAACTTTTTAGAATATGGGTGTTACTATTTATCAAAAATTAGACCATTAATGATTACTTTACTCATGGACATACTATGATTTTTAATGATGGGAAGCAATTGTCATACTCCATGCAAAGTTAGGCCGATAACAACAATTTAAACTCCGAAATTAAAAAAAATATGTATAATACTTATTTTTAAAACTAATTAAATATACTAGTTTAAAAAAGTACACTTAAACGACTTTTTTGGCGCCATTATAGATTCAAATAGTTGCTTCCGGAATCTCTTTTTTTAACTGTGTGACGGCATTTTTTTAAACCAAAATAGATTGTGATATTGACAGATTATATAGTTTTCTTACGAAGACAAATAGATTATAAATTATAAACGTTTAATAATTTATAAAGAGTACAGGCTATCTTGCGTGTTCATGTTAATAAATATAATCCAATCAATAAAATTATACAATAAAATTTCAGACAACCGTAACATTCTTGCATTCACTGAAATTGACATCGTAAACAATATCCGGCCGCGTCCAGGAGTCCAGTAGTTAAACGACCGCCGATCAAAACAGACATGGTTTCTGAACGCTAGCTACCGCCATGTTTAATTTCTTTAAAAAGAAAGGCAAGAGCGAGACGGCAACAGTCGAGAGCGCGCGAAAACACTCGAACGCCGATACCGTTCAAACAGTCTCGCGCGCTCGAACCGATGACATAACGACCGAAAAGCCGAAGGATGTAGTGAACTTGTTGCTACCTGAAACAGACTATAACCAAAAAAGTGGAGTTGGCGCCATCTTTCAAATAATGGCAGGCAAGAGAAAACGAAACAGGAAGAAAAGGGCGGAATCCTGTCGTATAAGTCCGCCGAAAGAAACACCCAGTTTACAGCGTAGTAAGTCTGACGTCGAATCGCCTACGCCGGACAAAAATACCCAAGACTCAGATTTCGTTAAGGCGTTAGTACTGCAGAAGTACGCGAACAGGGATAAACACGTGTCGCTTGTGTACGTAAATGAGCCTCATTTGGACGAGAAAAAACATGCAGAGGCATTGCTTCGCGAGATAGCGAGAAGCATAGACTGTACGATAGACAAAATTAATGATCAAATGGGAGGTACTGACAGTAAGGAGCGAAGTGAGCCTGCATACGAAACGATTGATAACAAAGAAATAGATTGTTATAAAAACGAATTGAAAGATGAATTAAATAAGTTATTGAATGTCGAAAACGATAATAAGAGGGAAGAGTCTTCATCTCCGATCACTAAGAAATCTAATTTGAAACCTCCTAAATCTGATACGGAAGGATGTTCGGATGATGATAGATCTGAAAGTGGGAAGAAGAAAGTAACGTTCAGAAAACACATTATTTTTGACGATGGGGAACAACAGACAGACGAAGAGGTCGAGTCATTTGAATCTCTCACTTCCGAGGAAGAAGAAGAAGAGTATTTAGAAGATGCTCTACCAGACAACGATGAATTACTAGGAGGTTTCGTCGTGTCGAGAAATGAAGATAACAAAACGGTGATTAATGTGAATGAATGTGAGGAACTGAAAAGGATATCTAGTGATAACAGTGACAGTGGCTTTATAGAGGGTGAGGGAGAGAAGAGTATAGTTGTAGAAGACAGTTCCGAGAGTGAAGTGAGTGAGAGTGAGACAGAAGAGGAGATAATTGAAGAGATAGTGGAAGAAATAGATGGAGATGAAGTTAGTATAGCGGAGATTATAGAGCCTGGTGATCCGAGACACGTTGATAACGTGTAAGTATGTTTTGTTTATACAACAAATCATTTAGATTGTTTACTTTATATTTAGTTTTTGGGTGCACAAAATTAAACTTTGAACAATGGACATCCTAGATTATTATGTTATGTACCTACATCGATACTTACCTATGATGATATACTATTTTTCTAAACATTTAATAAAACTGTAACTAGCCTAATTATAACAATACTTAAAATATTTATAAATAGAAAATTTATATTTATTTTCAACAATCTCAAATTGGTGGATCACATGTCTGTTTGGCTGTTATAAAACTGTATGTATTTTGTGTATATAAAACTGGTCAAGCGTGAGCCGAACGAAGGGTTTAATGACAAATTAAAAGTAAATCTTAAGAAGTAAGTCTGTATCTCTTTTACTTTTTAAACACGGTAGGGAAATATTTTTTTTAAAAATCAATACAAACTAAACGGAAATTGTAATTTATGAGATATTAGATAATTTATTTATGTTAATTGGCACCAAACGCTTCGTGCGTAAATCTGACTCGCCGCACCATTATTACTTTCTAGGTATGAAGAGGTTTTTTTTAATTGTAAAATGAAATGAAACATTTGAATGAACAATATTTAGTTGGGATTTCATCACGCTTGTTTTTACCTTTGTGTTTTGACAGCCGAAGGTCGGCCATATTTAATTTTGAAGCACGAATTCGCGCCAGAGTTGACTCATATATGTTTTTATTTTAATTCCTATTTGCATTTATTATGACAACATCGGGTTCCTGTTTTGTTTTTGTTCCATTTTTAACATTTCATGCAACCAAATATTTTATTAGACGACCTCCGTGGGGTAATGTTTAACGTGCCTCACCGCTACTCAGGAGGTCTCGGGTTCGATTCCCAGTCAGGTCACGATGGGAAGTGATATTTTTCTGATACGCCTGAGTCTTTGATGTTTATGTACATGTGTACTTACTTTATTTTTATTATTTCTGTTTATTGTAAAAAAAAAATTGTATTGTTGAGTTTAGGAAATACTGAACCGATCATGAAAATTCTTTCACAATCAGGAAGCTACACTATTCAGGAATTCTATAGGCTATATTTTAAAGCCGAAGTGGGCACGGGTCGGCTAGTAGAAGATATTAGAAAGAAAATGTGAAGGCTCTTCATAAGGCCAATAAAAGCCACAACTTGTTTTTTTTGTCCGTCTGTACGCCGTTGAAGATAAAATTAATGGATAAATAATGATATGGCACAGTTTTAACGTAATAGGTCTAATTAAAAATAATACGGTAGGATTCACATTGATACGTCACTTAAAAGCCGATAATAATAAGTAGGTTATATCGTTGAAAGAAAAATTAGTTCTGCCTATTCTTAGTTGTTCGTTTGGTTGAACCTTCGATCATTAACAAATAACTAGATAGAAACAAAAGAAAAACGTCCTTACTTCAAAAAAGATGATAACTGCTATGATTATTTCGACATACTTATTTCCGTTTCCAGAATCGTGTTTTAAAAAATTAGTCTTAATGTCTAATCATTAACTGTCATTAATAAGTGCCCATTTCGTTAAGCATTAAAATATAGCCTATAAGCGCTTCTGAATAGTGTAGCTTTCTGATTGTGAAAGAATTTTCATGATCGGTTGAGTATTTCCGAAGGTTAGCCCTTAAGTACAAACTTAAAAACAAACAAAGTTACAAACTTTACCTCTTTATAACATTATTATAGTTGATCAGTGTTTTGCCTAGGAAACATTATAACGGGATTGCGAGCCTAGTTGTTTTTTTTTATGTAAGAGGGAGAGAAGGCGGGTCACGTAATGTTAAGTGCTCACCGCTGCCCATAGACAACTGCAACACCCGCGGGGTCACAGAAGCGTTGCCGACGGGGAAGTTGGGCCTCCGGCCCTCCCACTCACCGGACGGAGCATGGCGGCTGATAGCCGCCATTCAGGCGTCGGTCTTCTGTGGCAGTGTGGTACTGCCCCGGACGAGCCGGCCCATTTGTCAAATCAAATCAAATCCATTTATTGTGGAACAAAGGTAAAAAGATATCGTCGTTTATCGTACGTCGATAGGTTGAATGGGTTGATGTATATAATCTCAAGACCAATTTAAACAGCTATTTCAGTGTAAGGTAATCCATTTATCAAGGGAGGCTTCAATACTTTTTTCCCCGTTATTCCTACGAGAACAGAAGCGCTGCGAGTGAAACCAGGTCGGTCGCTAGTTCCACAAAAAAATCTCCAATTACTGAAATTCATTGCAATCGAAATAACAAATTCAACGTCAATATTTGCTTCTGCAATGTCTGGTTTACATCAGCTAAGTATAGATCTGACTTATCATTGCTGGATCTATGTGCTATCGAGTTTGTCTAGATACCGTAGGTAGATTTTTAGGGTTCCATAGTCGGCTAGGAACGCATATAGTTTCGCCATGTCCATCCGTCTGATATATAATAAATACTTAATAAATATTTAGGGACATATCACACAACTTGGGTTTGGGGTTGGGACTTGTGTTATGAGATATGATATACATATGTTACAGAATCACGTCTTTATCTCTTTTGGGGTAGACAGAGCCAAAACTCATATGTCACGCTTAGGTGGTGTTTTCACAGATAATATACTTATTTCTATTGCCTCTAAAACAACAAATACTAAACAACAACAACATAAAAGTTATTTTTTTGCCGAGTTTTATAGATAATGGTGCGGAACCCTTTGTACGTGAGTCCATCTCGCACTTGACCAGTTATTTTAGTCTATGATCTAAACATTTTCAGAGTACATCAATAAAACGTTTCATTTTGCGTTTGTTTTTATAGATCGTGCCTTAAACTAGACGCTATTTGATGATCTAGCTAGGCACTTACATGTAATAAAACTGTATATGCATGTCTGTTTTTTTTTTTAATCTTGATTTGAGTGCGATTTTTTCAATCTCGCTTCATGGGAAGCAACAAGAAAGTCTAAGGTGGAGCACACAAACTTAAAGTAATGCTTATTCACTCTTGCATTAAAAAAAATATTGTACCTAATAAACATATATTGAATGAATTCAGGAACAACGACTAGGATAGATAGGAAATGATTATTAAAGAAAGAAAAATAAGGCGGTCTTTTAGGACCCATAGGCGCTAAAACGATTTTGGAATTTTTGTCTATCTACGAGCGAGAATCATTCAAAATGTACTGGTTAGAATTTGATGCGGATTTTCCACAGTTGTGTAGAAGGTCTAACTTAAAATATTGCTTTGGTTTCAACTTGATACGCTGCTAAGAACCCGAGATATTGACAATAAAATTTACGCGCGGACGATACTGCGAGCATAAGTCAGTCTGAGATAAACCTAAACCGCGCAAGCAGAGTTTCCTGAGGTTGGACGTGTATATATGTACATTATACGACATTATACTGTCGGAGCTGCGGTGCCCCAGGCATTATTATGCCGGCCTCGTAGGAACCCTTTGTGTCGGTAGAGCATGATCATCCCGCTCCCGCTATAAAGGGATATATTTTTCTCAGTAGCCTTAGAATAAATATTATCAGTTTTTTTTTAATTTATATAAGTGCATTTGACTTCAATCTCGCCTGATGAGATAACAATAAAGTTTAAGGTGGAGCACACAAACTGACATAATGCCTATTCATTCTTGCTTTGAAAATTCCTAATTATATTGAGCTAATTCGGGAACAACGACGCAGGGAAAGAATTCTATTCCTTGGCGGTTCGTAAAATAATTTCTTTTATACAAGTCATCATTCCTTTTAAATCAGCGTGACGATTTTGCAGGAAAACCCTGGTAAATCAGGAGAGCAAGTTCCAAAATCAAGTGGCAGCGCTCACTGAACTCGCCGACACCAGGGGCGGCGAGTCGGAGAGAGCGAGAGAGCTGATAGCCGCCTACAGAAAAGAGATAGAAGCGAAAGACCAGGAAATTGAACGTGAGTATCAAGACACTATAAAGATAGACAATCTACACACTCCGTTATGAAACTTTTTTTAATTGCTACGAAAAATAAATCAAAATTTTTATTCATAAAACAGACCATTATCAAAGGCAGTAATTCATACGGATGAACAAAAAAAAGTGCTGATAAATGATCAGCCTACTTGAATAGGAATCATTTTAGATAGATAAATTATTGATTAACCGACTTCATAAAAAGAGGTTCTAAGTTTGAACTGTATATACATATGTATCTATGTTTGTCCGCGTTTATCTATTTATTGAAAGCGGTTTCCATTTTAAGAAAATGCTTGCACGGCTGGATTTGCATGCTGCATGGTTGTAAATAAAATAAAGTACATTATAATATAATTGACTTGATTTTTATTACGCTTAACCTAAATATGTACATAATATTTCTGTTAAATAGTTCACAGTATATCCTGTTAATGGGGGATATTTGTGTAAAACTCTCCACAGGATATCCTGTTTGTGCGATATACATATTTATAAAACGCTCCACAGCATATCCTGTTTGTGGGACATTTGTATGAAACACTCCATAGCATATCCTGTTTGTGGGATATATCTATAAAACGCTCCACAGCAAATCCTGTTTGTGGGATATTTCAGTGAAACGCTCCACAGCATATCCTGTTTGTGGGATATTTGTACGAAACACTCCATAGCATATCCTGTTTGTGGGATATTTTTATAAAACGCTCCACAGTATATCCTGTTTATGATGTATTATTATAAACGCACCACAGTATATATCCAGTTTGTGGGAGAGTAATCTGGTTTCACTAAATACTGTGAAACTTCTCAAATTTCGTTGCAAATCAAATATTATATAAACCACGTGGTATGCACAAAGTTCATTGTCTGAAACGCACAAATTCAACTAATTGCAACGACTCGATGAACGATTTGGTGTTTGGACTGGCGCCAATTTCTTTGTTTAGATCTCACTTTTACTTGAAACAATGCGTCCCGTGTTTATTTTCGATTGGAAATTCTCAAGTGATGAGGAGGGACTTGTAAAAAGGTGGAAAATAAGAGGTTTTTAGGGTTCCATACCTCATAATGTAAAAATGAAACACTTATAGGACTTATTGTCCGTCCGTCTGTCAAAACTCTTTTTCTCAGGAACGCGTAGAGGTATTAATCTGAAATACCTCCACGCGTGAATATATCAAATACTTAGGTCTAAGGTCCCTTGGAGCTGTGAAAAATCAAACTTCTAAGCCAACGAAATCAAAAGATTTATGCTGCAAATTTCCACCCTAAAACCCTAAAAAACCTTAGTCGACCTAGAATCTTGAAATGAAGAAATTTAAACAAGTTTCATAGCGCATATAAAGGGAAAATTCCGAAAACCTTATATTTTTAATTAGATCACATATTTTAAGCTCCTTCAGCATTGCCTATATTGTAATATAGGATTTCGTTTTGCAATCAAAATACCGTAACTATGATTATATTGTCTTGATGGGTAAACTTTTACTTATATATGTACCTACAGGCAGGTTACAGGTTTATACAGAACCCTCAATGTGCAAGTCTGACGCGCACTTGGTCTGTTTTTTTAAATATTGACGCAAATTTACACTCAGTTTCCTGTAATTTTATGATTTTGTTTACTCATTTTTAAGTAAAGTTCGTCTTTAATATTTTTAACCGACATAAAAAAGCGTTCTAATTTTATTTTTATATATGTATGTATGTTTGGCCGAGATTATCCCTATCTCGCATTTGCCTGAAACGATTTTGACGCGGTTTTTAGATAAATTACTTATTTGAAACTAAAACGATACTATGATATCTATATAGTAAAACTGTACATGAGGGATATTATAAAAAAAATAGTGAGTCTTTTTAGGTCCTATATAATCTTACTTTTATTTTTTGTCTGTCTGTCTGTTTATACGTGGATCATGCAAAAACTACTGAATAAAATTTGTGCGATTTTCACAATTGCATTGAAGGTTAATTTCAAATGTAGGGTTGGTTTTATCTTGATACGCCGCTTAGAACTCGAGATATTGCAAACGACGTCGCGGGCATAAGCTAGTAGCAGATCAATAACAATTTCTTTGTGCAACTCACTTTCTACGGGGTCAAAGCTCTGACCTTGGTCTAAATCCGGATGCCTATTGGCGGGAAAGTGGACGGATACAACACGTGTTTTCCATTTATTTGAATACTAGTCACTCAGTCTGGCTTCGCTCGTATATTTAACATATCTTTATGCTTTTAGAAATAATGTAAGCAAAAAAGAAAAAAAAATTTTTTTTTATTCTGCAACTAGCTTAGATTCAATACGTCGTCCGCGTGTAACTATTATTGTCAATATCTCGGCATTCGTAAGTGGCGTATTAAGATGAAACCTACGCTATATTGGAAGTTAGACCTTCCACAATACAGTAGTGAAAACCGCATCAAATTCCATCCAGGAGATTTGGCGTTATGCACATGTGCAAACATACAGACAAAAATTCTATCGATTTTGCTTCTGTTGGAGTCCCATGTACAATGACAAACTTGGGTACAGTTTTATTATATGTATAGATTTGGACGAATATATACTTTTTTATTGATGTATAGATATTTAATGCTTCCGTTTTAATCTAGGAGGCTATATTCCCGCGCTTTTTAACATCAAATCCGCCATTTTATTGCGTCAAACGGAAACTAATATGATTTTTAAAAACTTACTAACATTCTCAATTCTTTTCAATGACAGATTGTGTAATGTACTGAAATAAATTCGCCCACGAATGAATGCGGAAAGTCAGCGGGTAATTAGCGTGTGTTTATGTAAGTCAAGCACCACCTTGAACTGGGATGGGTTGCCAATTCTTAGAATTTTGCGTGATATAGATTTATGTAGGCCTAGAAGAGCTTATCTTGACCAGAGATAAATCAGGACGTTCTTAGAAAAGGGTAAGGCGTGCAAAAAATATTGATGAATGTGGAGGAAGCGAAGGAAATATGCCAAGACCGTTAGCAAGTGACTTGTGAAGCATCAAAAATAAATCTGGAAAAATTTCAACTGTCTGGTTATAACGGTTCATGACATACAGCCTGGACAGACGGGTAGAGAGACAGATTAACAGTCAGAGAGAAGAGTCTTAGAAATATGGTTTAACCCTAAAAAAACTATTACATCTTTAGGTTTGAGGTTTAAAATTCTTATTTAAATTCATTTCTTAATATGTGTTATTTAATATTCTATCAAAGAAGACATTTTTATTTTATTTTATTGTTTTATGTAAGCAATATTATTATCATTAGAAATAATAATATTATATAAATAATCAAGCCCTTCTGGCATAGGGACCAAAACTGCTAGAGATTCTTTCAGCATTTCTTAGCAGAGGTCGTAAATGCTGCTATTTATTTAAATATATTATTTCAAATCTGTCGAATAAACGTGATTTTATGAAAATTTTAAACGTTAATATGACGGAACCTTTAGTTCGAGAGTCTGACTCGCACTTGGCCGTTTATTTCTTTCTTTCAAACAAAATAGCGAGCCTATAAAAAACAGCATTTTGAGCTAGCCTTTATGCCCTTTTCTTTTCAGAGCTAAAATGCGAATTAGCAGCTGCCTACAAAGAGTCAGAGCTGGTGAGGCAGAGGAGCAGGTCTTTGGAGGAAGACCTGGCGGCAGCCAGGGGATGCTCAGCGAATCTCGCCGACAAACTACATGCGCACGCCAGAACAGGTTAGTCGAGAACATTCCATTGATCTCGTTATTTGCATAAATGTAGTGATGATGTGCATGCTGGTCTGGAAGCGAAAGAAAAACGTAGACTGTGCTAACTGCTACTCTTTCCGCACAGATTGTAAAAGTAAATCAAGGGATAAAATAAAGTTAGTTATTTTTCTGAAATAATGAGCACAGCATGTAAACTTGAATGTTACATGCTGTGCTTATTATTTGGAACTACCGCCGTGTCTAACTTGACACTAGAGGTCATTTATTTGTTTTGTTTGTTGTTACAATAAAAATACAATGCTTAAAAATAATCAAATCAAACATCTTTATTGCGATAACTGTGTATAAGTTAGATGACATAAACATATTGGTTTATGTCAGTTACAAACAGTTAGCCTCATAAGGCATGCAATAATTACTTTTTATATGTGTATATTATAATTATTTCAACACATTGAATTAAATCTAGATACATTATTATACTTTAATTAATAACAGATTATTTATTACATTATATTTTAATATTACAATAATTTAAACAATTTATATTATGTAAATATTCTCATTTAGTCTCTCATAAATATACAATTGCGTATTTATTCCATGAAGGAATATCTTACAGTTTCATGTTTACCTAGTTTATTCTTTTTTTAATATTTTTTTTTATTTAGGTTTTTATTGGGCAATAGTTAAGATTAGAAAGTAAAAGTTAAAATAAAAACTATAATTTCCGTTACAGAAGAAATCGTCCGTCAGCTACGATCAGAACTTGAAGATGCGCAAACGCGGCGAGCAGAACTCGAGTCGAAGGTCCTGGCGTTAGAACAAGGCAAGGAAAGATTAGAGCAGGAGAAAAGATTACAGGAGCAGAAAGCGCAGGAGGTGAGAAACATTGAAATTTCAGTCGTAAAACATGACATTTTAGTTATTGAAATGAAACAAATTTAACGGATTTTATCGCGGTTCAATCACTACACACAAAGGAATTTTATACTGTTTTAAGTTCTCTATGTGTAACTACATATTTATTNNAACTTAAGAAATAATTATGACATTTTAGGTTCAAATTCGCTATCTATCTGTTTAACCCTTTAACATCGCGAATGAACAATAAAATGTTTAGCGAAATTCTTGTTCAATGATCCGCTCCTACTCTGTCAAAGAATTCCTGAATTTATTATTGTAATACAGTTTATCTAC
>JADGIL010021062.1:8231-19345 GCA_020352625.1 Cactoblastis cactorum | reverse complement strand
ACCCGCGGGGTCACAAAAGTGTTGTTGGCCTTTAAATAGCCCCCGCCCTCCTCAAATGGGGAGGGCGGTGAAGTTGGGCCTCCGGCTCTCCCACTCACCGAACGGAGCATGGCGGCTGATAGCCGCCATTCAGGTGTCGGTCTTCTGTCGAAGTGTGGTACTTCCCCGGACGAGCCGGCCCATTCGTGCTACAGGCTAAAAAGAAGCCTGTAGCTGGCTCCACACCGCTACAAGTAGTAGTTTCATACCACTACTAGCAGTGGCTCCATACCACTATGAAAAAACATTTGGCCTGCATGAAAATAAATCTTTTTGATTTAGTATGAGAATCGAAGTCAAATCGATTCACAAGTTCTAGTCTTTTTGAATAAAAATATATTGACTTTGAAATCTTCTATGATAGTCTCGGAGCGAAAGAAAACGTAGAATATAAAACTGCTACTCCTCTAGCGCAGATTGTAAAAGTAAATCAAGGGAAAGTTATTGAAACAGGAATTCTCATAGGCGATGAGCTGTCACTATTTCTGAATCTTAATTCTACCAATAAGCCCACCTTTTGCTAACTGTGGCCTTCGAGTCTCACGACTCTTGGCTCTGTCTACCCCGTCTAAAGGGATAAAGACGTGATACTATATCTGTATGAAAATAAAAGGTTTTTATATTCATCTGTTTATTTCATGAGCCGTGAACGCTAAAATCTGATATCATATCACAACTCAGATACAAAGCGCGTAATTTGGACGATTCCATTAGCTTTTACCGGCTACTGCATGTATGGTTTAACTCACCATCTGAAATGTGAGGTGCTATTTTAATATGTTAATGGACAAATTCGACGGCCAACGTGAGCGTTTTGAATGAAATGTTATAATGTCTATCATTTAATGTTATATGATTATAAAAGTCTGTCAAGGAACTAGACTGCCTGCAGCGGTATTTCCGGACCAATATGACATTGGAACCTTCAAAAATATAAATAGTAGAGCATATATTCTTGTCTTGTATCCTTGGCATTTTTTCAATTTGACTTACATTCTCGGGGAAGGCTTCTTCATTACTAAATTTTGTTGCACCCAGAATTTCTCATTGGCTACAGCTAGTCTATATTTCTTTACTTAACTTAAAGACATAAAGTTTATAACTTTGTTTATTTGTAGCTCCCTAAGAATAAACAAAGAAAAATACTGAACCGATTATAATTAAATTTAATATGAAGGTAGTTTTAAACTCTGTGTGGGACATAGTTTTTATCTAAAAATTACGAGATCTAAACTGCGGTCGGCCTTGTAACTAATAAAGTATTCACGAGAAAACCTATCTCAGAAATTACTTCCAATGAGACAAACGAACGGTAACAATTAAAATAATAAGTAAGGAGACAAAAGCAATCATTAGCCTGCAAAGTTCATCGTCTTGTTTTAGTACAGTTACCATATGTTATAGAACCTTTACAATACTGAGGTCCCTTGCGATAAGAACTTTACGTTTCGCTAGCTAATAACATAACAGTTAATCGAAAGTAATAATTTTAATAAACGTCCAAAACAAAATGGGTCTATCAGAGTTTTATAAGAATCACTATCTTATTGCAAACCTTAAAGTACATAAAGTGGATACCTTAGTTTAGGATCATTTATAGACCCTGTCGGGCACAGCAATTTGTTCGAGAAGAGAAAAATTTAAGTAATAAGTAAAATAGCAAGTACTTTATTATACGTATAAGTTTAAATTTACCTACTTTTAATTTTCTTATTCTTCTTAGAAAGTTTCTGAGCATGTCAATAATCCTATTAGTTTACAGTTTCATTTAGTTCAACTATCGACCGCCAGTGGCGCTGTTCTTTCCTCCGTACAAATTCTTACTATAGTGACGCGTGCTCGCTAGTGTCATAAATACTCATAGTAGGGGTCACGACGGCGACGACCCTTTCAGGAATCGGGATCAAAGAATTAATTGCTTTAATTCAACGAGTTTCGTTTCGGCCGAAACGAATTTACGTTTTAACTGAGTTACGCACCTTGTGTACTTATTAAGTTGCTTTTCTAGAAATTTCTAGATTCTACAAAACGAATTGCATGTATTTCTAAGGAATAATAAATAAAGATATAGGGACAAATGATACAGACTAAATTAGACCAAAAGTATTTGTGTTATGAGATAAAAACTCAACGATACTATATTTTATAACAAATTCATAATATAGACACAGCTAACACTAAATTAATGAAAAAATATAAAGAATTTTCCATCTTGAACTGACCAAATATCGAGTCATCGTGAAAAGCGGACATGTTAACTATTAAACCAAGGGGGACGTCATAATGCCTGTATAATAATTGACTTTACAAACAGCGCGACAAAAGAAGCTGCTAACTTCTACTTATCCGAGCATTATCAGCAGTGAAGCTTCAGAGCCCGAGGTCTAAACCTAAACTAGGAGATATAGTGAGGTTTTTACACAGAGCGACTACCGTCTGACCTCTGGAATCCCAAGGGAACACCAGAACCAATCTTAGGATATGTTAGAAAAAGCGCCTAACATTCTACGTTTTTCTTTCGCTCCCAGACCAGCGCCAACATGCATACATTCAGGTCAAACTGAAAACCTTTTTTAAGACGATTAAAAAAGTTTTTATAAGTATTCTTATGTACAAAATTCACATAATCAACATTATCTTCGGATTTGAAAGTCTAATAATAAACGACATAAAACTTTTTAAACTCGCGAAAAGCCTTAAGCGTATATTCAAATATTTATCCAATAAATACTCAAAAACTGTGGAGTTCAATTAAATGAATATTTACCCACCCAATCCACTGCGTGTGACCTCCGCGCAAAGGTCAGGACACTGAGAAAAGAAAGAGTTGTACAAGGTGACACGTATTAGACTAAGAGGCATTCGGCACATAATTTTACACATCAGAAAACTTCGGCGGTAACCCTGACTTTCTCTAAAATTGCTCACAGTAATTGGGAATTTATATAGAGTAGATAGAATCATTATAAGAGGATTTCTTTTTTTTGTTTCAAATTATGTTCCACCTTAAATCTAAATTATATTTTATTTGAAAAATTGGTATGGAAAATACTTTGTAGATTAGATCTGTGGTTTTTTAAAAACTAGCGTTTGCATGCGACATTGCTCATGTCAAAAAAATAAAATAAAAAGGCCGGAGAGTGATTTATGTCGCCTTTCAATTATCTCCACATAAAAAATCACACAATTCCGTTGATCCGTTTTGGCGCGAAAGATCAATAAACAAACCCACATTCACATTTACACTTTTAGTATGGAAGTATTGATTATTTTAATAAAATAATTCATACTTACTTTTATCTATACATAAATATAATAAAACTGAACTATGTCCGAGATATTGACAATAGTTGCTACGCGCGGACGACGTCGCTGGCTTAAGCTAGTACTGTCAAAACATGTATCATCAGCTCTGTAAAGTTTCCGCGAAGGGTTGGCGAGTCAAAAGATCCGGCCCGCGGACAATCATACAATATTCACAGCCGAGCCGAGTACACTCAGACACCTAAACATGTCTGAATGTGAACCTTCTCAAAGGTGAAAAGGTTTTAAATCTCTGTGTGATTATTAAATACGTCTTTATTTTTATTTTTTAAAAACAGAATTTTTCCAAGCCATATCGATTATCAAATTTGTTTATAAAATAACATGTCGGTAGTCTAAGATATATATGTACATACATATAATAAAACTGTAATTGAGCTATATATAGATACAAGGAAGGAAATATATATGTTACGGCATGTTTACGGCTAATAGATTAAGTGCAGCCGAAAACATAGATTTATTTTTTCTTGAAGGTTGTTCACAACAATAAAGTTAACGAAAAATAAACAATATTCGAACATTAAGTCCTGAAAACGGCGAAACCAGGTTATTACTTACTTAAACTTTAACGGCCACATAAATAAATTAATATTCCGTTTTATTATAGATGCAGTGAGGTCACTTTGTCCGACATTAACCCTTTAAAATTTAAGTAGGTTGTAAAACTGAAAATTTATTGACAAAATAACTTGGTTAGGGCAGTTTATTATAGTAAATGTATTTGTTATTGTTGTTTGTGGTGTGGGAGTCAAAGACTAGACGGTACCTGCTGCTACTCTTCCCGCGAAGATTATAAAAGTCAATCAAGTGATTAAGGCCTTGAACGGGAAATCTCATAGGCGATGGACTAGCAACTGGTACTATTTCTGAATCTAAATTCTACCAATAAGTGGTACCAATATTCTAAGCATTTGATTTTCGCTACTTTTGGTTCTGTCTATCCCGTGATAAAGACGTAGATAGATACTATATCTGTAATTTATTTTTTATGTGTTATATGATGCGGAATGCCGTGAGGACTATCTATACAAATATATACTTCTAAACCAATATTGTATCGATTCTGATGAAATTGGATACGAAGGTAGTTTAAATGACATTAATAATTGTCATCTGACAATGCGATTGTAAATATTAAATCGATTAATACGAAAACAGATTTGCTGGCTGGAAAAATACAAACCATGTTTAAATTTTTAAAAATTTACAAACCTAGAATTCGCGAAATTGACATTGGTCTCATTTGTTTTAGTACCGTTGATCTAGTCGAGCGTGACTTGAATAGAAATCTAGTTGGCATAACGAGTAATATTAAAATATAATAATTTAGTAAAGTAAAAATGAGGGAAATAGTGCATATACAAGCTGGACAGTGTGGAAATCAAATTGGCGCTAAGGTAAGTAAAAATAAACGTAGGTTTGAGATTTTTTTTCTGTTTCTGCTCCAGCGGTATGCTTAAACTCCTTGAGGGTTCTCTCGCTAAGCAAGCTGGGTGAATACCCCACCTAGTGATTCATACTGATAATGGTCGTAGCTACTTTTTTTTTTAATTTTCCCAATTATCAATTTCTGCTTTAAAGAAATTATATGTAATTAATGCTAAACTAAAGTTACAACAGGTTTGGATCAGTCAATACCTTATTTTTGGCATTCAAATATAAGGTATTGACTAAATACAATACCTACCTAAGTATTTTTAGCTATTATTTTATGCCGAATTTTCCGTCTTCCACATTAGTATGGTAACTTATTTTGGCAATCTATTTCAGTTCTGGGAAGTTATTTCCGACGAACACGGAATTGACCCCACGGGGACGTACCACGGCGACTCTGATCTTCAGCTGGAGCGAATCAACGTCTACTACAATGAGGCCACTGGCGGCAAATACGTTCCCAGGGCCATCCTGGTAGACCTTGAGCCTGGGACCATGGACTCCGTGCGATCAGGCCCCTTCGGACAGATATTCCGCCCAGACAACTTCGTCTTTGGACAGTCTGGCGCAGGTAATAACTGGGCAAAGGGGCATTACACAGAAGGCGCTGAGCTAGTGGACTCTGTCCTAGATGTCGTCAGAAAAGAGGCAGAAGGTTGCGACTGCCTGCAGGGCTTCCAGCTCACTCATTCCCTTGGAGGCGGCACTGGAGCGGGATTAGGAACTTTGTTAATCTCAAAAATTCGAGAAGAGTATCCTGACCGTATCATGAATACGTTCAGCGTCGTACCGTCGCCAAAAGTCTCTGATACAGTCGTCGAACCGTACAACGCCACCTTATCGGTGCATCAGCTAGTGGAAAATACTGACGAATCTTATTGTATTGACAACGAGGCACTGTACGATATCTGCTTCAGAACTCTGAAACTGACTACACCTACTTACGGTGATTTGAATCATTTAGTCTCCGCGACAATGTCTGGCGTCACTACTTGTCTCAGGTTCCCCGGCCAACTGAACGCAGACTTAAGGAAGCTCGCAGTGAACATGGTGCCGTTTCCTCGCCTTCATTTCTTCATTCCTGGATTTGCTCCGCTGACATCCCGCGGCAGTCAGCAATACCGTGCCCTGACTGTCCCAGAGTTGACTCAACAGATGTTCGACGCGAAGAACATGATGGCGGCCTGCGACCCACGACACGGAAGATACTTAACCGTCGCTGCAGTTTTCAGAGGCAGAATGTCGATGAAAGAAGTAGACGAACAGATGATGAATATCCAGAACAAGAACTCTTCGTACTTCGTCGAGTGGATCCCGAATAATGTGAAGACTGCTGTGTGTGACATCCCACCGCGAGGTTTGAAGATGTCTGCCACTTTCATTGGAAACTCTACGGCCATCCAAGAGTTGTTTAAACGCATTTCAGAGCAGTTCACCGCTATGTTTAGACGTAAGGCGTTCTTGCACTGGTATACTGGAGAGGGAATGGACGAGATGGAGTTTACTGAAGCTGAGAGCAACATGAACGACTTGGTGTCGGAGTATCAGCAATACCAAGACGCCACTGCCGAGGAGGAGGGAGAATTTGATGAGGAGGAAGAAGGTGGCGACGAAGGAGACTAGATTACTTTTTGTTAAGGTTCTATTGTTGTTTTTATATTTTATTTTATTACATTTTGTGATAAATAATGGAAATTTAATTTACTTTCCTAAAAATATTCTCTAACGTTACCTTTTTACTGAATACTATCTATAAGTTTTATTTTAATGGTCTTGATTATCACAACAAAAGTATTTTTATAGATCCAATCATTTTCCCAACTGTAACATGTGCTACCTACCTTTCCTACCTTACCTATATATCATTGCAATACATGGTAACCTACAAACAACTTACTACCTACGTGCATGCTACGTGCTAATTGTGCTGTCAAGAATTCCTACACCTTTAATTTGCATACTTTCTCTAATTTAGAAAAATTCGATTGGTAATTCCGAACTAGAAGAACAAGTAGTAAGAAAACATTTTTCTTAATTTCACTATTCTTATAAAAAAATGTTATAATAGTTATAGCTAAATTAGCGTCCAACACGTGCAACTACCTACCTACCGAAAAATAGGTATTTGTTTAGACAGTTT
Source organism: Cactoblastis cactorum (assembly GCA_020352625.1). Taxonomy (NCBI): domain Eukaryota; kingdom Metazoa; phylum Arthropoda; class Insecta; order Lepidoptera; family Pyralidae; genus Cactoblastis; species Cactoblastis cactorum. The sequence continues at coordinate 12,405 of JADGIL010021062.1, read as the reverse complement.
TACTATAGAAATAGTGACCTACCAAATAACTTGCAACATGGACTTGCAACAACATGGATGCTAAAATAGCGTTCCATCTCAGCATTCAACTCCCTGCATCGCAGATCGATACAGCATCTCGTGAGCATCTCGGATGCAGCTATAGAGTTAACGTTCGATAGAGTGACCACAAATTTTTCCCTGTTGCCGACGCCCAAAGTTATGATTGATTTCCGATTGGTACCATGTGCCTCGCATTCCCACTCAGCCAGCCGTATCGACCTCACACCTCATCCAAGCTTGACGTTTTCAAATAATACAATCAGACAACGCCAATAGATGGCGTTAATTCTTTTCAGCATAATCACGAATAATGATGGCGTCACTGTGTTGCCACTCTGACACATATTTATTTACTTTTGACGATCTCGTTGACGTAGTTAAGTCTTTTCCACTGTACCCAGTTGTCCCCGGTCAGGTAAAAATAGGAAACTATCCTGCCTGGCCTGGGTCTTGGATGTTTATCTTTAATTGTTTTTTATATAAATATAATATAGTTTGTAAAATACATACTTTAAAACCAATTTGATACAGCTCTGATGAGATTTTAATATGGATTTAAACCTTTGTCAATTAAATAACTAAATTTTAATGAAATCACGTTATCCATGCATTAAGTATACAAAGCCTTTATGCTCGTTGAACCACAGTTGCATATATTATTGTTTTATCATAATGAACGTTTTTTTTTATAAATTTATTTTTGTTTTGAACTGCTTTGAATACTTTCAAATTGAGCATTGCTATATAAATGTTGCCAGCCTTCTGGGTACGTTACCTCAAGGCTTTTTTACGGACTATAGGATTTGTTAATACATTTTGATAAATTTTACATTTAGTAAGATTAGAATGATTTTTTATATTTCGATCAGAACAAATGTGATTTTTTACCATTATATAATAATAATGGAACCCTTCGTGCCCGAGTTTTAAGTGTAGGTTAGTTTCTTATGTTTCTGTATATACTCACGAGCTTTTTCCCGCGGCTTCGCTTGCTTCAAATTTGGGGAACAGAAAATTAAAAAAAGTAGCCTATGTCACTCACCAGTCCTTCAACTATCTGCGCATAGAAAATCACACAAATCCGTTGCTCCGTTTAGACGTTAAAGATGGACAAACAAACACATTTTCCTATTTATAATATTAGTATGGAAGAATGTATTAATTACCTTTTGTGCTTCCAGGATTGAAGACGCTGGCAATACTGAACTGCTTGCTGGCTCGCCAGCTCTGCTTCGAAGACTCCTCATGTTCCGCCATTTTGGAAATCATCCCGCGCGTTTGTGGTTCTGAGCTAGGTGAGATTTCTTTATTTATTTTCTTAATGGTAAATGATTAGTACATTAAGTTAAAAGATTGTTTAGAAGATAGTGAATAGTTTGATTATCTGTACTGACATTATAATTTCATTTCAATTTTTTTTTTTTAAATGTTAGCTACATATTAATATCATACAAAAGATCTTAAATGAAACACCAGAATGTAAATCTAGAATTGTTCTTAATCTTTACATACGACAATATAAGACACATAAAGTCAGACATATAAAGTCAGTATTTCACCCGGGCTTATGAGTTTGCATTCTAAACAAATCGTGCCGAATACAAAATGGCGCTTCTTTTGTTAAGATCCCGCCATTATGCATGAGTTGAGTGTACGTACGAAAATCTAACCGCGACATCCTCTGACTACGGCCGCCTATCACACCATATCGCGCCGTGTAACATTTGAGAGATGATGACTTTGTAAATAAAAAAAATCTAAGGATTTTATGAATTAAATATCCATAACATAAAGTCATTCTCATTGTCTATATGCTCATTTAGAATTCTTAAACTATTTTAACTTAAAAAATCACACTAATCCATTGCTTCGTTTTGTCGTGAAAGACGGACATACAAACAAACACACGTTCACATTTATAACATTAGTATCGATAAGCCTATATTTGCTAAAAGAAGAACAAGACTTGACGTCAATAACGAAGTCGCAATTTTACATTTTTTTCGACATTTAAAAAGTATCTAATTTACGTATTTGTTAAGACGGCGAAAGTAGGCAACCAACTAGTCATTTTGGAACTGCTTAGGAGAGGCCTATGACCGGCATTGGACTTCCTACTGAAATAATAATTATGACGAAGTAAATAAAAGATTACGTCTTTTATGAACGAGCAGGCGGGTTACGTGATGATCACCGCCGCCCATAGCCACCTGCAACACCCGAGGGGTCATAGAGGCGTTGCCGGCCTTTGAGGAATACAACCAAAGTTTTATTCAGTAAAATCTACCATTTATTGATTTTCCCGACAGTTTTCAATGGTATGAAGGAAAAGCAATATAGTTAAATGAAGCAGATCGCAGAATTCTGAATTGCTTAGTTTACTCGGTTTAATCCTGGCGGGGAAAATGAAAATAAAATACAGCTTCAGTTAACTTGGGACCAGATTTTATCACGCTATTATCGCTTGCTTGCTTTGCGAATAAAATACCAATCAACCATTTATTAACTAGTGTTTACACAGCTAACTCACGTTAATTTTAGTCGGTAACGACCGTTTCGACCTATTCAGAAGGCCATCTTCAGGGCGAGTACTAGAAACTTCGCGGCGCGGCTGTTCCTTGTGCATAGGTCGAAACGGTCGTCGGCGTTACCAACTAAAATTAACGTGAGTTAGCCGTGTAAACACTAGTTATGTCATCTCGCGTAACTTTCAATGTTACAACCATTTATTGTTTATTAGTATTTCTGTGTTAAAATTTGTGAAACGATATGTTCGTCGTTTATTTAGAAACTTGGTTTGGGACGCACTTACTACACCAGAAAACAACTTCCTTAAGCTTAATAAGTTTTAAATTACAAATTATATCTTTAAAATCAGTTCAGAAACTGATTACAATAAATGCAAATGTTTCAACATTATTATGCGATGATATTTACCTTAATTAAAATTATTTTGACAGCTTAAAGATGTCAAGTCTTCTATTTAATTATTTATCGATTTTTATTTTTGTAAATCTTGACATTGGCAAAATTGTGATTAGCGTATAAAGGATAGATTCAATTAACAAAAAAGTAATGTAATTAAAAATTTAAGAAAAGCCCCGACACAAGTTAATAAAACACGCGTTAAACTTAACCCTCTTTTGCATCGGAGGTTAAAACATACCTAAGAACACTCTTGATAAGTCACCTTTATAACAAAAAAAGATTTATCCAAATCGATTTATCCGTTTGGGAGCTATGATGCCACAGACAGAATTACACACACACACATCAAACTTATAACATCCCTCTTTTTGCGTCGAGGGTTAAAAAAAAAAGAAAAAGTAGTTTTTATTTTATTATTCTTACTTAAGTACTGGCCACAGATACACACGAAAAAGAAAGAAATTCTTACGCTTCCGTATAAGAGACAGTCATCGAGTATGACCTTCCAAGTGGGTCGGGGGAGCGGCGAATAAAACATCACAGGCTGAAAGTCATCAAATAATCAGAGAAGCAAACTTACACCCTTATTATGTTGCTCGCCAATTATCGTCTTATGTCATTGACATACAGGTTAATGTCGCATGAAAAGCAGTGGTTCTTTTGAAGATGACATTTGGCATTTTAAGAGAGAACCCTAGTTTAATTTGCATTTTAAAAATCTGTAAAAATGAATCTTTTTTTAAAATAAAACAAGCTATTTTTATTCAAATAGAATATAGCACTTTTGAATCTTCAATTTGTTCATTTTAATTTGTTTGCGATTATTGACGTCAATTATTTACTTATAAATACTTTTACCACCACTTCCAAAGCGCAAATGGGGAAGAAGTTTTCTTTAGCTTAGTATTTGACAGCGTCATTGGCCCTGTGATAAACTCCTTGCCCATTAACCAAGAGGTCCCGGGTTCGATTCCCGGTATAAATACGAAATTTTACTATAAAATATAATGTCGTCTAGTTAGTATCCCACAAGTTTCGGACTTAGTTTGGGGCTAACTCAATTTGTGTGATATGCCGCCTGTATATATTTACGACAAGTATCAAGATTATTTTGTCACTTATTCACCTCATCGAATGAAATCTCAATGAATTTTTGTGATTATGATAGAATTTCCAGAGTTTTTTTTTTTATGTTAGTGGGAAG